>JBBPQZ010001153.1:0-10003 GCA_038092795.1 Boletus rubissimus | reverse complement strand
CTCGAGAAACTCGTCCAGAGTGAGTGGCTCGCCAAAGATGAGATTGCGTCGTTTTAGCTCAGCGATCGAGTCCGCGAGTTCCTGTTCGACGGCTTCGATCTGCGGAACACGCGGACGGGCAGGGTTGAGAATCTTGAGTCGAGTTCGATCGGAAGTAGCCTCGTGTACACCGTTTCTCGATGATAGCCACTGTGGCTGTGTCACCTTGAAAGTTGGTCGCCGATCTGAGTCTGAGTTCTTGTAGTGAGCCCCGAGAGCGTCCTTCGCCTTTTCTTCAGCTTCGGGCATCCAATGTTTGCGGGGTGAATGAAAGCCTCCGAGTCGGCTCCAAGTCTACCATTAGGGATTGTAGCTTTGCTTCTGATGAGATCTTTGAAGAGATAACTTACGAGTTGGACCGGATTTTGTGTGATTCCAGTACCTACCAAGTTAGTGGGCTACCGAACAAGGCCCAACAACGGTCATTCATCGTTGTTTGCGTTTGCTTGTGTGGCACCTCTTGGCAGTCGCTGCCATCGAGTTCGGGGGAGGACTCCGCCCGAAGGAGGTGTTCTGTAGGGTGGAAAGCGACGGTGCGTCGTTTTGTTCCAACCACTATGGGACTCCTAGCGTACAACCCGAGTCACTGTTGGGAAACTGCCTACTCACCTGTGTTTGTCGACAACGACATCCTCGCCGGTGCGTATACGTCTGTCGGTTTCTCGGAGCGTCAAGAAAGTGAACGGTAAGTACCGCAGCGTTTGTTTCATAAACAGTGATTCTCTTGTTCCTCGATATCAGTTTTGTATCAATTCATACCCCCCTTCAGCCATGCAGGTGACCTTTTGTCCTAGCCAAACTAAGCAATGACCATGATCCACCCAGCCCGGTCGAGACAGTCCCAGTCCATCTACTTTCGCATCTGATGCTGAGCACTCCATTCCTGTCCATCAATACGCTCAACTCGGACTACGCCGAAGACACGAGCATATCTAGACGCCCCAGTGGGTATCATTATTAAAACCGATACTCTTCCGGCGCGATCCCTGAAACACGAGTTAACTATCTCGGTCGTTCGACGGGTTTCACCGTGGCATTTTGGTCTCGGAATCAATCGAAACGTTTAATTCTTGCTAGCATTCATTCGGTACATGCAGATTCGGAACCAGTCATCCCTCCTCTCCAAGCCCAAGGTAAGTCCATGCGTTGGGGAATACTTTCTTAACGTACTCGAGATATCCCATGGTGGTTTTCTTTTGTCAGCGGTGGAGTCATCACACATAACCCATCAACGTTCCACACACTCTACTCTGATTGCGCCACAGCACTAAGACAACACGCTCCCATGTGCCACATTTTACTTTTCGTGTAATCCCTTCACCATATATGCTATGCTACCTCCATATCCAGTTGCTCCAGCCAATGCGCAGAGAACCATAAAAGGTTGCATGATGCGGAGCATTCAAGCATGTCCTCCCCCGCTGCGTACTTGTGCGGGGCTCTTTGTGTTCCATCAATCCGAGTTCCCATCAACATCATGACTTTTGTATCGTATGTCCTACCACCCATCCTTGGATATTTTGTTGTGGCAGTATTGGCTGTCACCCCACGCACACACTCTCTCCGAGTTGCACTGTGGCCGGTTGTTGCATTATTAGCCTCGCGTGCAGTGGTTTCTGTAGACCCCACGCTTGGCGAGCCCGATCGAAAATTCTATAACACCGTATTTGTAGTGAGTGTTTCTTTCCACATCGACACTACCCAGACAGGAGGCTCACAAGTTCCCGCCACGTTCAGTTTTCGATGATCTTCATAGTCACTCGTACCTTCGATTGGACGTTAGCGAAGGAGCCGCTTGCGCGACACCTGCGTCCCACGAAGGGTTCTCAATCGACCATTATGGATGCCCTCGACCTCGCCTCAGCCTTGCGCGGTCACGGCTGGAACTGGTCAGGCAAACTGTACATCCCACGCGAAACACGTCCAACCAGTCGCGGAGGATTCATATTCTATGTAGTCCTCTCCGCTGCTGTACATGCCCTCATATGGGGCGTCCTCCAAAGGGCCATCGTGTCGTTTCAGCTTCCTATGGGACATGAGGCCCTCTCCGAGAGATCCATCTTTGACGAAACCCTCCCCTTCCACGTGCGATATCTCCGAGCGAGTGTCATCTCGGCTTTTGCCGTGTGGTGGATCTATGCCTTTATCCAGACGTGTTACGACACCTGTACTATTGTCGCTGTGCTCGTCTTTGGACAAGAACCCGCACAGTGGCCTCCGGCCTTTGACGCCCCGTGGCGCGCAACATCGCAGAGTGATTTCTGGGGACGCAGGTGGCATCAATTTTACCGCCGCATGTTCCTCATCCAGGGCGGTTATCCACTCTCTTTTTTTCTCGGCAGGGTGGGTCTCGTCATCGGGTCATTCCTCTCCTCTGCGGTGATGCACCACATTGCGATAATCACGTTCAGCGGCCAGGGAGAGCTGTGGAGAATGCTAGTTGGGTTTGGAATGATGGCACCGGGTGTCCTCGCCGAGGCGCTGTTCAGGCAGTCAACGGGACGCAAGGTGCGCGGGTGCGCGGGCTGGGTCTGGACGATGGGTTGGCTTCTCGTGTGGGGAAGCATGATCATCGATGGGTTCGCAAGGGCTGGGTCGTGGGGGCATATGGATTTCACTGTGCCGGGACTGGCGGTGGTGGACCGTTTGGTGGTGAATTTCGATTCTTGGTTGCATTCGATGTAACGAAGAAAGGTAAGCTTTCCGCTGATTGAAATAGTCCGTATGCTTTTCACGCCTCGATCAGAAGTGACTCGTGTAACATTATGTACATAAAATATCGGGAAAACGTCCGTACTAAGTGATGAACTGAACGGAGAATACGCCGGGACCCACCCTATGGTGAACCCGGGTGCTCATCCAAGTGGATATTTCCCGAGCTTGACCAGAAATCGTCGCAGATGAGGTCGACTGATAATCGATGGCCACACTCGTACCCCAAGGTTCGAATCTCGCGGTATGATTTGCGTTCCTGATTTCAGAGTCGAGTAATCCTCTGGGGGAGCAGCCAAGCCGCATCGGTGGAGCATCGGCGACGTCTTGCCCTCGTTTCCCAAAGGCGGTCTTGGGTGATTTCGTCGTATCTTGACTCGGAGTTGATGTTGCAGGCCTCGCTCGCGTAGATAAGGTCATCAGCGATAGGGGACACGCTCTTTCAGTTCGTTGTCGTCGACCCTGGGCGAATGTGTGCGAAAACATGATAACCAACAAATCCCATCGAGGCTGCCTTCAAAAATTGCACGGCAGTAGTGCCTATTCTCCTTTATGGTCGAACACCCCGATCGTCCTCGATACGAGCATGTCGATCTTGGCTGACGTCCAAGCCCCCCTCCCTTTACCCCAGCTCCCAAGAACGGACAACTTCGATCGACTCTAATTCCAAACATCGTCGCGCACCTCGTGAATCTAAAAAAACCCTGCCCATTGCCCATTGCCCATTGCCCACTGCCCCCACCGGCTTATCGCTGGACTTCATCATCATCCACGACGTATTTTTCATATACTGTCATCCGCACGTTTCCCGAAACGCGCGCAAAACGTGTACGCTGTGCACCTTACCAGTAAGCACTGCGTCCTATGATACAGAGTACTTGCCGTTCCTGCCACGATGGATCGTGATGAACGCGAGTCACGCGACTGTTCGACCGGATCCCATCCACAGGTTCACTGATACACCTCGGTCGTGTCCAATCCTCCACCTCCGCGAACAAAGTATACCATATGTGCCTGTCACGATCACAATCCGCACCCGCACCCGCCCGCGTTACAGGTGATACGTTTATCATATCGTCGAGACGATGATCGCTCTCTCGACTCTCTTACTCATCTCCCTGTCAACGCTATTTCGATGACTATTCCATATTAGAAATTAGAAAAAAAAGAGTGATGCGACTGCAGAGTCAAAAAGTTCAAACGTTCACGCCCCTGACGAGCAAAGAAGGAACAAACTGTGGAAAACGAGCGATATCAAGTATACGGTGAGGTGCGTTATGCCAAGAAAAGAGCAAGTCAAAGGCGGTGATGTGTGTGTAAAAAAACGTGAAACATGGAAACGAACGAGATTACAAAAAAGGGAAAAAAGAGAAACTTGAGAAACCGTCCATGAGAGTTAAAATACACGACCAATGCCACGTCCGCAGATTAGACCCTCCACGTCGACAACGTCGACCCTCTCACCTTTCCTCCCCCTCGTCTACGTCCCCTTCTATCCTCACCCGCATGTCTAGACAGTCGGCGACATCGGCCTCGCCTCCCCACCAGACGCATTAAACATCGCCTTGAGCGCCAACTCGTTCCTCTTCTGCCTCACCCTCTCTGCCTCCTCCGCACCCCCCGTCATCTTGAGCTTCTTCCCGTTCACAAATCCCGTCAACTCATTCTGAAACGCGTCCGACCGGTTCGCCAACTCCTTCTCCCGATACTTTTGGTTCGCCGCAATCGCCTTCATCCGCTTTTCAGGGTCCACCGCCGCACCGCGGATTTCCATCATGACGGTGCTCAACCCCGTGTGGCCTTCCTCGGTGGGCGCAGGTTTGAACGCTCGTCCCCGCGCGCTGCCGCGTCCACCCGGTCCCATACCCCGCAGCGAAATCACTTTTTGCACGTGCCCAAACACTTCGAAGAGCGCCTTGTGGTCCTCGAGTAAATCCGCCAACAACTCTTCCTGATGACCCAAAAACCCCTGTTCCTCCACGATGTTCTGCAACTCTTCCTCCCACGTCTTTTTCCACATGGGCTTGATCGTGTCGATGTGTTCCTTGAGGCTGGCTACCTCGGTCGCCGTGGACGCGACGTCGTCGCGGATCGTCTTGAGCAGTTGGGGTTTGGGCGTCACTTGGCGCTTGATCACATCGTCTTTGAGCGCTTCCACGGTATCTTGCAGCTCCTCGATCTTGGTGAGCACGTTTTGACTCCGCGAATCGAGCTTGATCTTGCCCGTATCGATGTACGCCCTCGCACCCCCCACCTTGGCGTTCGCGAGCTGTTTGACAGATTGGGTCTGCGTACGAAGCGCACCGAGCGATTCCTTGGTCGATTTCATAAACTCGGTGTAGAGTTGCCGCATGATCCCAAGATCCCGTCGCAGGTTTTGGACTTCGTCGAATTGGGTCTTGAGATCGTCCACGACGCGACTCGAGTACTCGGACATGGCGGACGCGCCTGTCGTTTGTGGTTGGAGCTGGAGTGATTGACCGGTCATTTGGGGGAGGATGAAGGGGCTGGAATGGTTGTGGACGTCGCCGACGATACGTGATAGTCGGTGGGCGACGTGTGCGAACTGTTTTTCCGAGGGACGGTCGGCGACAGGTGTGCTCTCGGCGAAATCATGGGCGACGATGGAGTTGAAGTGGGTGGACGATCGTTTGTTGGTAGCCATCACGTTCTTGAGCTCTTTGAGATCGTTGGACAACGTGGATATCTGTGCATCGATGTGTTGCTTGATTTGGTCCAATGCTAGCAAATACGTTACGTTGAGCGAGCACCACATTCATAGTACGACGACGACTCACGTTCGATATTAAGAGACAACAAACACTTTTCCTTTACTTCGTCAATGTCCTCCAGCTCATACTGCACACCGCTCGACGGATCTCGTATGTAAATAGCAGGAAAGTTCTCCATCCCTGGATTATAGGAGAACTTGTCTACAAAGAGCATGCGAAGGGACGCAAAGGTCAACTCGGGCTCGAGAGTGACTTTCTTGACCTCCCGACCGACCTGGAGGAAAACACGGAACGTCGTGGACTGAGAAGACTCTTCGGGTTCTATTTCCTCTGCCAATTTACTGAGATGGGATTGGGTCCGAAGTAGGGCTGGCGAGCGCGCGGCGTCGGTCACCGAAGGTGGTAATGGCGGGACGGGCGGTGCAGCCTCCACACCCGCAGGCGAAGGCGTGCGCTGCATCCGCTTCGCACTCCCATCGCGCTTTCCCTCGGGCTCATCCACCTCCGTCAGAACGGCCAGATCTCCCGGGGTCAGCGTCGAGGAAGCAGCCATCGACCGACGGTTCGGGGACGCCGGCAAGGTGCGCTCGCGCGTGATCGCACCCCCCGTCATCTTGCTGAAATGGTAGGTCGAGAACCGCTTGGACGCCCTGCGCTCGAGAGCGTCGCTCTTCTTGAGCGCGGCGAGCGAACTCGCGACCGCTGGGGTGTCGGGTGGTTCTATGGGTGGGGATTGCGGAGGAGACGAGTCGGTGCCGTTGGTGTCGTTCCGATCTGGTGAAGGTTCTTCGATGATGACGGTAGGGGGTGATGGCGGTGGCGGTGAGACGGGTTTATCGACGAGGGAGTAACGCTTGACAGAAGCCGGGACAGGCGCAGGCTGAACAGGTGGCACGGATGGCATCTCTCTGTTTATCTCGGGCGTCGGTGGATAGGATGCACGGGACGGTGTCTGCACGACGGGCTCAGGAGGTGCATACTGCTCCTGTTGTGCGTAGGACGGTGAATACGTCGGTTGAGAGTTCCGAGACGGTGGCTGTGGTGCTTGCGACAAGTGGCCATTCGTATGGCTCGTCACCGTTTTGTCGTTGGCAGGCGGGTCGTCGTCCGGTTCTTGAAAGACCGGGGGTGGGGTCGTACGGGGTTGGGTTTGTATTTGGGATTCAGACGGCTTCGAGGAATGAGACGGTCGGGCCGAGTGCCGTGAGGCATGCACATGCTCCCTCTCTCTCTCCACATGCCGTTCTTCGTCGACATGACTCCGCGATAACTGCGACCTGCGTTGTTTGGCCTCGTCGTCATGTTTCGAGGTCTTATCGGATCTCGAGGAGCGCGAGTTGGTGCGTGAGTGGGAGGCACCGGACCGATGGCGGGATGGGTGTTGGTGTTCGGAGACGATGCGACGGTACATGGATTGTTTGCTGCGCAGGCCTTGCAAGAGGCGCGTGATGATGGCGCGTACCTTGGGTAGATATATAGCCAGATTGTCAGGTGTTGCGTCTTCAGCCAAACAGGTTTCGAGCACGTCACGTAGGTCTTCGGGGATGGACATGAGGTCTCTAAAGATATACGTGGCACTCAGCACGAGGAGGGGGGCGTACAGGACGCATGGTGATGGGGGCACTCACGCCATGTCTATTTCGAATCCTGCAAACGCAGCCACTGCCGCGTTGAAGTCATTGCCTAGACGGACATAGACGTCGCTGATTTGGGTCTCTGTGAGTTGGAGGTTGCTCCACATGGTCAGTGACTCGAGGAGTTGCTTTATGGCTACGAGGAGTCTAGTGACGGCCGACTCGACTGCAGGCTGAACAGGCAGCGGTGAGCCGGTGTGGTTGGTGAAAGACAAGACTTACATTAGCAACGCGGGCTGAGCGAGAGGAGGAGGAGGCGGAGGAGGAGTTGGTGGAAGTGACGGACTGGTTGTCGCGGCGGGACTTGTGTCCATCGGAGGGCTGCTGCGGGAGGGAAGAGGCCATTGAAGAAGGACGAGTGGCTCATATACATAGACCTTTCAAAGTGGGCGGTGGGAATTTCAACTCCAAACTAGTCACATCTCCGAAAAAAACATAAGAAAAAAATTCATTCTATCATACAGTCCCTTTAAGCCTCCCTGTTGTACGGCGCTGCACCACTCCCCGCAATAATCAACTCATCTAACACCTCATCGTGCTCGCTCCGCTTGTATGTCTTGATTGTCTCACCATAGTCCGAGATATCATATACTCGGAATCGGCGGTCAAAGCTGTGATGCATACGGGTGAAAAGACGCCATCGACAACGACACGGCACACTCACCCAACTTTCCCGTACCCAGAGTAGGAACTGCAAATAGACTCCGTCATCCGACCAATACGGTGCACAACTCGGACTCACCCGCCACCCCCAAAGCACATCCACACATCCTGCACACGCTTACAGTCTTCCGTAACTGCCATGCCAGTCAGCACACGCAACCCGGGTGCCACGACGCTACTCACTGTGACAGTGGCCGTTCGCGACAACCTTGACTTCAGGAATGACACCTCCAGCCCGATGCTCGCTCTCCAGAGCCTTGAGCAGTCCATTTTCGAACATCCCATCACTCTTTTTCGCAGATCCTGGACCTTCGAGTCCATGCAACCCAATGTCGAGTGGTTGGCCCGTGCGGCTGTCTTTGTCAGCAGTACCATACGACTCTTGCCTAGAATAAACAGTTACGTCTGGTCACCCTTCGAGAGGGAAAGAACATACAATGGAATGTGGAAAAACATCAGCGCGTTCGGTTTGGCAAGCTTGCGTGTCGTTGGTGCGATCTGGTCAGATTGGCGTTCCCACAAGTCATCAAGGTCGGTCGATGTGTCTGGTTGGAACGGACGTTCAATGGATTCAATCGAGCCAGATTGTTGGAGGAACCAGCCAATTTGGTCCTGGAAACGACATTTCAGTTTCCAACGACTGTCACTGAGTGCATACGCTCACTGTGTGGATCCAGTCATATTCGGTAGGGAAAAAGTACCCAAACCAATCCAGATACCCCTTTGAGTATGCTCCAGAGTCCAAAAAGTACAACGTCAGCAAATGTGTCATCGAACTATCGACCACTGTGAGCGCATATATCCATCCATTCAAGGCGTTCGACGCACCGATCTGCGCTCCTGACCTTGAGGACATAATTGCCCACACCGTGGATATCCTTGGGACCTCGCTCGACAAGCGAGTAAGGGAGCGCTTGCATCATCTTCATTTGTTCGGCCTTGACATCCCCGTTCTCTTCGTCGTGGTTCCCAAACACAGCGGCCCAGGGGATCTTCCTGTCGGTCACCCCCAACGCAAACTTTGCAAGCACCGATTTGGGGTCCCAAGACGTTCCTTGTCCATTGAGCTGATCGCCGGTGAAGACGACCAAATCGGGTTTCTCCATGTCTAGGACATGCCCCAACAACGAATTCGTGAGATTGTCCGAAGCGACACAGGGATCAAGCACCGTATCACGGCAAGCTCCGCGTGATACCGAATAGTGTAGATCAGCGACTTGAAGAATCTTGAACCGACCGTCCTTTGAAAAATGAAGTGGAGGTGCCCGCGGAACGGCTGGTGGGGTAAACAGTGTGCTTTAACGACCACCCGCACATCACTCACGTTTGACGCCTTTTCGATGTGTCACATAAACGCTGGATATGCGGCCCTCCTGTTCTGGGGTGACTGGCGGCTCCAGCTTTTCGAACCCATACCACGCGCGGTCTTCACCAAACAGGACGTCGATTTCGGTGATGATGTTACTTTTATCCTCCACACTCATCTCCTGCATTGTTTGACCCGTCTTGTACCACAAATAAAGTGGTTCTGAACGCATGACACCGTCCCGGATGGAATGCTCGACTTTCACCCATGAATCTGTGAGGGGCGTAGGCACCTCCCCTGGTGGGAGGAGCTGGAGGTCGGTGATCAGGGGGATATCGAGACGTCTCGTTCGTCTATAGTATATATTCTACAACGCACGTAAGCGCTGCTCGGAGCGACATCCAACGGGGGGCTCACCAAAGTCCAAACCCCACTCTCCTGGTTCAAGTCCCGATCGACACGCACCCATTTCCCTTTGATAGCGTCCTGTTCGGCACTCGTCTCGGGCATACACATGTTCCCAACAAGCTCAGGTGGAACGACACACCTGGTGATTGCTATTTCAGATACTGCGGAATCGAGGTGAGCGTCGGAGGCATGGGTATAAACTGCGACGGAACGCACGGCCAGTGTCATGAGGCCAAAGAGGCACCCATGCGTCCGTCGGATAACTCGAGCCATCCCCTCCCTGCGTCGTCGTCACATTCCACCAATCTGTGCTACCACCCGACTGGCCTTGTGGGGTACTCCCAGGATCTGCGACTTGCCCTGCTCCATTCTCGAAATAGTCCACGGTCGTGACTGCATCCCAGGATTGCCATCCGAGTCGTTGTATGGTGCCAGGACCGGGCGTCGGTTGGTAGAGGATGAAGATAAATGTGAGGAGGCAGCCAAACCCGATGATGGCTGCTGCGGGC
>JBBPQZ010001152.1:0-10003 GCA_038092795.1 Boletus rubissimus | reverse complement strand
ACGGCGACGGTACGGTTGGGGGAACGCGGCATCACTGAGGGGGAATTTTTTGAATGGCCTGCGTAGGTATGGAGAGTGAGTATGCAAGTGTACGTATGAGGGACAGGGGAAGACGTCAAAGTAGATTTATGAGGCCCTCGAAGGGAATCACAGAAGTAAAGACGGGAAGGGAACAGTGGTCTGCCAAGATACATGCTATCATATTACATGTAAAAAAATCAGTGACACAAGATGCGTGCGATGGGAGCTGTCGCGTGACAGATAAAAAGCCAGATGGCGTTGGAGAGGAAGACGCAGAGCCGGGCACTTCCAAAACGAGCTGTTATAAAAATTTGGACACTCACTTGAAACACGATTTCTGTGCATTTTTTGTCGATAAAAAACATGGAGATTGTTTCGAATCCAGATTGAAACTTTTGTCTAGTTTGCAAATAACGTTTAACAGTGGCTGCAGGCCACTTAGTCGTGTGTCGCTGGGGACGGTGATGGTAAAGGGAAGAAGAAATCTTGTCGGATAATTTTTACACATCTAGTAACAATTATGTAAACAACACAGGGATGGTGCGACATCCTGTATGGGTCAATTGTTCATGAGCCCAGTGCAAAATGCAACGTGAGTTCATCGTCAACACCACAGCGAGCACCTTATGAACCTTTCCAGGTCTGTCACTCGCCCAGCAAATCGCCCAGCTCGAGGACGTTGCTCCAGTGGGCAAGTCGACTCTCCACTTTTTTGACCCCCAGCTGACCTCATGCAGACTTTGACCCCGAGGACGTCCAGGTCACGGGTGTCGATCCTGGTCCTGATATCGAGATTGTCGCAGATAACAGTGCCGCTAGAGCACATTACTTTGATGTTGGGTACGTCAATATGACACCTGCACGTGGATCACAGCTGGACTCAGTGAATCAGTCCTTCATCCCTGCGCAAACCCCACGAGAGTCTCTCAGATCCGAAGTATGACGGTGCAAAAACCTCGAGAAAGCTGATGCTCGACGAATCCGACGACAGCGAGGGTGACTCTACCAGTGAGGATGCGAAGTCAGGCACAGAGACACATACCTTTGATCACGAGACTGGAGGAAAGCGCGAGGTGGACACACGCACCACCACCGACGCGTCAACGGAGCGTCCCAGCGTGTCCAAACAAAATAGTGATTTGTCCTCGAGTCTCCGTAAAATTCGAGAAGAAGACCGTAAAAAGGGTAAAGCCGTTTCGAGACAGATTGTAAGTCGATTTCCTCTGGCATTATGTTTTTTATCTATATCTTGCGTCCAGGCACTCTGGGACTCGCTTCTTGATGCCCGCATTCGCCTACAAAAATCTGTGACGGCTGGAAACCGTCTCCCTCCTGCAAGTAGTCGTCCATTTTCCTGTCTTGAAATCGTCTCACGAACGAACAGCCGTCACGAGATGCTACCAATCAGCATGTACATATTCCTCTCATGAAAATGTTAGAGGAAGCGCGATTACTCTCGAATGAGATATTTGATTTTCAGGAGGTGTGACCCTTCCCACAGAGATAATCCCCGCTCAACACAAATTTAGTGTCTGCTCTCAGTAAATGAATCCATTCAGCCTCCTCCGCGTAAACGTCGAAGGAGCACAGCAACTGACTATTCAGTGGCTGATTATGCTGAAGAACTACGCGAAGCCAGTCATGCGGCGTCGGAATTTGAATGCGCGTTTGTGTCCCGGGCCGTGTGTTTGCCACTGGAACAAAAAATCTTACACTCGCAATAGTTACCATCCCCACCTTGTGCAAACGCTCAACAAATGGTCGTCCAAAATCCAGGCCGTTGCACCGTCGGTCCTTCTCCCATCCAACCGCAATGCATTTTCGAGAACCACTCAGCATATCAAATCGGCGCCACAGCTGATCGACGAGACACTTGCGGACCGCAGCAAAGTGCTCGCTCGAACGAGAATTTACCGCGGCAAGGGAAGCAGGCTAGGGGTCAGCACGACGGATGAAGACGAGACTCGGGAAAAAGAAGACGGTGAGGTGTTTGACGATACTGATTTTTACCATCAGCTGCTGCGTGACATTATTGACGCGAGAGGAAACGGAACGGACGGAAATGACGATTGGATGGCGGTGCAAAAAGAGAAAAGGGCAAAGAAGAAGGTGGATACGAGGGCTAGCAAGGGACGGAAACTTCGGTCTGTGACACGGAATTGCAGTTACTTCTTGGCTCACACTATTCTCAGCTACGAAGTTCACGAGAAGATCCAGAATTTCATGGTGCCGGTGTCGATGCAGGGCAGCTGGCACGAGGAGCAGGTCGACGAATTGTTCACATCGCTGCTGGGTAAAGGTTTTGAGAGTGCGATGCAGGAGGTAGGGGAGATTGCGGACGAGTCGCTGCCCAAGATTGGATGATCGATCACCGGCGCACTCAAGTAAAGGACCGCGGATCCAATCATGGAGCCCGGCGGGCGGTGAACGGTACTTGTTCGAAAGAGTGATGCTGATACACATGTATTGTATATAGGTATGAATGCAAGAGGAGGTGAAGGCAGCATTGCAAGGGTGTGGGTTCCGCGTATTTGGGTAGTGTACATATGTAGGTCCAAATATGGCAAGTGCAGCCTAGCGTAGCTGTGACTTCGACGGTATCGAACGGAGTACCCAGGCATATCCTTGCCAGGTTTCGTATTGGACACCAGTTGTCTCGCTCACACCTTTGAACGGAGTCTCACCGACTGGCCGCAAAGTTCGTCGACGCTACTGCTGTGGTGCAGTCACACCGAGTAGCGATGGACACCTTCGAGGACGACAACCCGTTCGAAAACGACATCGACCGTGTCTCGTCAGAGACGTCGTCAACCTCTAAAGTAAACATATCAGCGCCCTCCTCTCCGCCACCCAACTCCGCCCGTCTCCAGTCCCCAAATCAACCATACCCTTCCCCTGGGACTCAACGACAACCGCAGCAAACGTCCAGGAGCGACTTCTGCTGTTACAGAGACAGCTGGCTGCACTCGGGAGAGGACGCAGAAATCCTGGTCTGTGCCCGCCTCGCATCTGTCTTGACCAACCGTTCCCTAATGAGCGTACGTGATAAGATAACCGATGCACAAAAGACAACCCTCAACTCCAATACGCCCTACATCACATACGTGATCCACGCCGGGGTAAGCCTCGGCCACGGTACCGCTGATCGAGCGTCTGACGCGAACTCACATGCAACAGACTGCGGAAGCCAGACATCGGTATTCTGAATTCGAGTCACTACGCCTGAACCTCGTGAAGCTGTATCCAACTCTCATCATCCCCCCAATCCCTTCCAAGCAGACCATCGGAGACTATGCTACCAAGCAGGCAAAGGCAAAGGAGGACGCTGCGATGATTGCCCGACGCAAGCGCATGTTGCAAACATTCCTAAACCGCATCGCTCGTCACCCCATCTTGTCTAACGAGCACGTATTCCATCGATTTTTAGAAGGCGAGGTTTCATGGGTGCGCCAAGTGCTCGTTTTGTGCTAAGCGATCGTTGACCATATTGTAGACCGAAGTGCTAAATTCACCACCGCTGTCAATGCTCCCAAAGAATATTCTAAAGGCTCCTTCGCACAGCCCTACAGATCCGAACGTATCCTCTGCCTATGCCGTACTTCCTAACCCGACGGCAACGCATCCTTTGCGAAATCCAGACCAACGTTTCATAGATTCAGAAGTGTTCACGAACAAGTTCGCAAATCACCTCAGTGGTCCGATGGAAAAGGTCACACGCCGGACACTAAAGCGATGGTCAGGTATGATGTTCCTCTATACCTGTAGTGTTCACTCAGCGATGTATACATTCATGACGCAGAGACTGCGCAGGACTATTCGGAGCTTGGTGCCGCCCTGAACGGTTTCAGCCTTAATGAAAGTGGGGCTCTCGCCACTGCAATGGAGAAAACGGGACAAGCCGTCGATGGGTCATACATGTCCACAACTAGATTGGTGCGTGCATTTCATCGTGCATACCCTTCACACTTGCCCCGTCGCTGACGTCATCGCAGCTTCAAGAGCTCGAGCAGAACTTCTCTGAACCCCTGCACGAGTACACGCAATTCGCCACTATCATCAAAAAGCTTCTCGCATATCGGCATCAAAAACACGTGCAATATGAGATGACTCAAGATGGCCTAGAGGGCAAGCGTGAAATGTTGGAGGAGTACGAGAAAAGTGAGAGGGAGGCAAAGAGGCTTGAGGAGGCCCTTGCACGCGGTCGCGTCGATGGCCTGACAAATTCACAGTCAGAGGGACAATCAAGTGAAAACCCTGATGAGCCCGGATCGGTATACCTCCCTCCTCACCCTGGCCCGAGCCCTTACAAGAAGCGCGCTCCTGGAATGGGTTTCCTGAATGCACTCAGCTATACGTTGCACGGGATGATGGACGTCGACCCAGAAATAGCAAGGCGTAACGGTATTGGCAAGACTCGTGAAACGATCTCGCAAGTATGTTCATTCGATTGCTAGACGGTCATTTTCTGATGGCATCACTGGTTCGAAGCTTGAGGACGCCCTTCATTTGACGGCGCAAGACCTGAAATATTCCAGTTCGACGATTCAAGCGGATCTCGATCGTTTCCAGCGTCAGAAGGTCGCGGACCTTCGAGAGATGACGATCAATATGGCTAGAAGCCACAGAGACTGGTGTAAGAAGGTAGGACCCTACTGCTTCGAGATATACTAGTGCAATCTCAGTCATGTTGCCCCAGAACCTCGAAGCATGGCAGGCTGCGAAGAAAGAAATCGAGAAGATTCCTGAGCACCCCAATTCCACGCCCTCGACGCAGCATGCACAAGCTGCAAGTCCCTCACACCTTCGGAGAGACTCCACCGCCACCATCAACGGCCGGTGAAGACGTGGCTACGAGCGCTCTGGACATCCGTTCGAAATACATATGGACTCGTGGTTACCTTTTTCTTCTCTCTGCGTCCTACTTTTGTGTTAATTAGCCTGCGGTGCCTTAATCTATTGTTGGATATACCGCGGCCTCGAGCATATTCTGATGAAAAGCTCTACCGGAACAAGTTGGTATGCATGCATGAGGCTTTCTGAATTGTGCTGGGTGGCAGATAGGGGACAAGATTACAAAAAAGAACTTTGGTCTGACTCACGCAAGCATCATGCAATGTTTCCACATACTCCACCTGTGGGTAGACAAGTTAACCAAACCATTGAACATAATCAGCTTCTGCTGAACTATGGCATGGACTGGAGCCAGCGGTAGTATGCCGTACAACTTGAATCCTCGGCTTCCATGCATTCAAAGCGCCACGAGAAATATGTCGACCACTGCCTCGTTTTCATGGAGCTACGTACCCGCCGGGTACGCATCAGTGTCAATTCCTCGTAATTTCAAAAGGTCGTCGATCTCAGTGTCGTGACTCCAACTTAGAATCTTAGATGGCATCTTTGTTTTTTTTTGTTTCATGACAGTCTCGACCGAGATCTGAGTCACTGGCAGATGCTAGTACTACCCCAGTTCCCCCCTCTCTCCAAGATGTGACTGAGAGGGGTTTGATGCCAGCCGTCGAACTCGCGGCAACACTGGTGCCTCGTGGGTAACATGCCTGCTGGATCCGAGTCAAGGGTCTCGTCCGGTCCAGGTGTGGATACGTCTGGCAAAACTTTATACCTCATGGGTTGATCGATCAAGGGATCTTGGACTGACCACTGCAAGGGTTATCGGCGTTCGCCTATCGATATCTGAATCATTGCCACCGGCCCTGCGGCATTACGGCGACATTACTCGAGGGGTCCAGGTCCTGTCACCATACATGATGTTCGTGGGCAATGTGTCGTTTCGCCCTGCCACACCACATCCTGTGTGATAGACACGATATGGAAAGACTTTGCACACTTTTTCGTCCCTGGTACTCATTTGAAGGCGAGGCATATGCTACCACCATATTGATCTATCGGCTAGGTGGCTTTCAGCTAAATCTTTCGGACGAAAGCAGCACAACTATCCATTTTTCACTACCCACATTTTTGATCTATGGAAGTACTGATGCATACCTCCAGTATTGATTTGAACAATGAGGTTGTGGTGCCCGAGTGCTGAATACGTTACTGCTCTAAGGGCCCATCTGCTGTAAAGTAGTGTCTGCCTACTTTAAATCTACCTTGGAGCGCTTCGAGTCCAGCACATAATTTGAACTATAAGAAAGCTCTCTACCCTAATCATGTACCGACCAATAGCATAAAAGAGTGAGGATATGCATGGTAAAAAACTCTTGTATGCCATAAGTAAACACCATCTATTCACATGGAGCCCAGCGCCACATAAAGGGCATCATTGAGCTGGATATCAAATAGTTTAATCGTCGAACTTATTGCAATATATAGACGGGTCTTCCGCTGTTTTTGACCAAATTGATGCCGTGCGAAGGAGGATGATATGGGGCCATTACAATTCTGAACGTGCGAGATAAGGATTGCGTGTGAATGTGTTGGTCTTCTTGATACTGTGTTCATGCAGGTGGCGTGGTGGTCGTTAATGTCGTAGACGAAGAGGCAGTCGATGATGCTACACTCGACGCCGAATTCGTACGGACGGCGGATTGACTAGCAGGTTCGCCTTCCATTGGCTTACGGCGGCGCTTGTGCTGGCCACGACGCGATTCAGTTGGATACTCGCATTTGATCCGGCGGCGTGCGCATTGGCTAACGGTAACGTCAGCGTTTGGATTCCCAGGTGGAATAAACGGCTGCTCTTACTTGCAAGTCTGGTCAGGGTTGTGGGCAGGGGGCCTGCCACACGCGATCTTCCTCTCTCGGCAGAATAGACATGCTAAAGCCTGCTTCTTCTGTTCGCCAGGCTTCTTCGCCCCTTTATTGACTTGATCGTCAGGGATAGACCACGTTGTGGGCATCGACGGAATAGTACTTTCTTGCCGAACAAGCTCCTCGGTTGAGCGATGAACCCTTTTATTGCTCGTGGATTTCGGCACTGGTATCATACAACGCTCTTCTGGACGTAAACGTGATTCATGTTCGCGTGCGTGGGATTCAGCACCCAATGAACTGGTAGCGTCCACAAGGTGAGGGATCCGGACAGAGAACGAAGGGAGAGCCTGTGACGGTACTATCATATGTGGTTGGGGAAGACGACACGCGTCATTCGCCGTGGGCAAAGAAGATGGGTGGGCGTTATCATCTTCTTCCTAAGATTGAGACATCGAGATGTCAAAGCTTGTAACTTAAGATTGGCGCCGGCGAACTAACCTTAACACGGTAACTTCCTTCGTCTAATAATTCCCTTGAACGTTTTCTCGACGGTGGGCGAGGATCACGCTGAGGGCTAGTTTGATGTGTGATGGATGGCCGGTAATCCAAAGTGCTTCCACGTCTCAAAGGCGTGTGTCCGTCGCTGAAAATAGAAGAGGCTTGTGCAAGGAAGTTGTCGCTCGCGCGCGCAATGCTCGACCGATGGTCCTGGACCTGTGGACGGCCCGAGCCGTTCCTGAACTGCTGGGCCAAGTGAAAGATGTATGAGTTCTCCTGGGTAGCCGTGGGATGTGAGGGGTCTTCAAGATCACCATGTCGGTAACCACAGTAGTCAGACTAATCGGATTGGTCTTAGTCTTGAAAGGTAAAAATCCGGCGACGGGAACATACCGGTGGAATTGCCTCAGATGAAAATGCGGAAGTATAATACGACGGGGATGAATACCCCAGGCAGCTATCGGACCTTGTGACGGATGCGTCAGCCCAGTGATAGATCCCCTCCATGTCCTGCCACATGTATAAATTTTCGGACGTATAGAAATCAGAGACGGGACCGGCGCCTGTGGGGACGATGAGGGAAGAGTAGGTGTCATAGTATTGCTCGAAACTCTCTGTGGTCGCGGGCGCTGAGTACTGCTGGTCAAGAGAGAGTTCGCTAAGAGGCGGTGACATTTGGGCGGCGGGGAACGAAACGAAATGTCAGCGATATGAAACGGGTGGAGTTTGACTGGTAGCCTAGGCAGGTGTCAGGGAGGGGACTGGAAGGTGAGTTGGACAACGTTGGGCTTTTTGACGACTGTGTGCTACACGATGTAGTCTACTCCGAGTGGCCGACTCAAACGTTTAAAAAGGTTCAGCTTGAGAAGACACAGGGCAACGAGGTCGTTTACCCCAAAAATAGCTAGAAGTAGAATTACATCTCACGCATCTTCTAGCTCAATGTACATGAACTCCCTGCGTCAGTGATCATACAGATATCATCCCTTAGAAGTAGTCATGCTCATCTTTCTTGGCCAAGTTCTGTGACTTGTCGTCATGGCCCCAATCGCAACTCCTCATTCCATGTACAAGCAGCCTCAGCAATTTTCAAATGCCAAAATGGAATGGTCGACTATCTAGTGGCGTCCAACTCATTCTCCAAAGGAGTGTTCCATGCTGCGCGGCAGTATACGTCGCAGATACGGTCAAGAACAATCGTTGCAGCACCGAAGTTGCATGGGTCAAGGGCTAGGCTTCTTGCCATCCACAGCCATCGGGGGGAGCATGCTAGAATCAGTCTTGGGCCCTGGGAAGCCTGATTCGTATGCTTACCCCACCGAGCGTACCGGTGCGTTACGATATATTCAACGTTAAAATCGTTGAAGAGGGGGAGGCTTGCTACATTCCAGAAAATGTGCAACGTGGAACTCGATCAAAGACGCCCGCACTTGTTCCATGGTACGATTCGAACAAAGTGGGCATGCACCACCCACCTGTTTTCCTATGTAGGCTCGAATCTCGCTGTCGAGGTCCGCTGGACCGCAGAGCATAACGGAAACGAGCCCTTGTGAACAGAAAGGTCTTGAAGAAATCTCCGCCGTCATAGGGGAGCCAACGTGCGTATGTGTTCGCAATCGCAAATTCTTTTATGTGGCATGGGAGGAAGCTCAAAGACGGGATGACATCAGGACATCCAGGTAGGGGTGCTGCTTACCGACGTCTCCTCATTATTCCTACAAGCGTAGCATCACGTTGATGTTGTCGCTTCTGCCCTTCGTTGTATTGCAACAGGCAGGAAGAAGTGCGGTCATGGATGACTGCGAAAGCAAGGAGGGATCAGAACTATGGCCGCCACGCCACCTTGCAGGCAAAGGGGAGGAAGTTGGCCGCAGAAAGTTAAGCGAAGTTGTGGGTATGCTGGGATCCATGCTTCAAAGAGGAATCTTTCCAACTGCAATGAGGAAAGGAAAAAGTTGGTTACATAGTACAACGATGTTCAGGGAGAGGCAATGACCTTCAAGGTTCATGTACAGACCTGGTGGTGAAGCTCGCGAGCCATCGGTGGAGTGCCCAGCAGTACGACGTACCTCATATTTTGACCCGTGGCAATCGAGTGGATGGAACTATAAATTGCAATATTGATGGTCAGTTGTCACGCAGCTGCTACCGTGATAATCACGTTTTCAATCAGAGAAGATTCGATATGAACAGGACACACCTGGAGGGGGGACGCCTGAAATCCCATCAACGAGACGGGAAACCCAAGTATTGTATCACCCATCGTTGCGGGGGTGATGAGGGGCGGAGACACGAGGCGCAGGTTCAAGGAACCACTGGCAGTTATGAAACTTTAACCAGTTTAGACGGAGGGTGAGACTGAATCTGATTCGCTCTGATGCCGAGATGAGACTCAACCACCGATGGAACCACGCTGGTCGACCGCTTGATCAGTGGGATGTATGAACCATTTCCATCCAAGTAGATGTGGAAGCTTGTGATCGAGACTCATTAATACTCCAGGCGGCCCAGCTGCTGCAGCAGGAGATCCACTCAATGGTGCTGCGTTCCTGGGATGTTGCTCGAAGCCCCGCGAGCCCCAGATGTGGTTGAGAAGAGAACTGTGGTGGACGTATCCATAGTGGTCAGTCATTCATGGTTAGTGGAAACCTTTGTCTTTACGGTATCGGAAGTGTGTTGGTACTGACTTGGTTGCCACGTGCAGTGTCACTGTTTGTTAGTCATACCAGCTTCCTCAGCAAACGTCCAACTTGAGGAGTCTGCAGTGCGC
>JBBPQZ010001151.1:0-10005 GCA_038092795.1 Boletus rubissimus | reverse complement strand
TCTGTTGGCATTGGTCTGGAGGAGGATTCCTCCAGAGGCATACTTAGAGGCATCGGTGGCAATAGTGAAGGGAGTGGAGAGATTTGGCATTTGTAATACCGGCCTTTTGAGGAAAAGTGCCATGAGGGTATTGAAGGTGTTGGTGCAGGTCGGTGACCAGGCCCATGAACTAAGTTTCTTGGTGAGATTTATGAGGGGACGAGCGATGTTAGAGTAGTTGGGGATGAATCGTCAATAGAAATTGGCAAAGCCAAGGAAAGACCAGACGTCCTTGACAGTAGAGGGAACTGGCCAAGAGGCAATGCCGTCAAGCTTGACGGGATCCATGGCGAGCTGTCCGGGTTTGACGATCATTCCGAGGTACTCTACTTTGGTTGGTGCAAACTTGCACTTTTCGAGTTTGAGGTGTAAGTCAAGCTCGGTCATGCGTTGAAGAACGCGCTTAGTTCGTTCCGTATGTGTCATTTCGTCGGGGGAGGCAATAAGGAGGTCGTCCATGTAGATGACTAACCATCCTTCGGCGATCATATCCCGGAAGGAGTCGTTCATGAATCTCTGAAACGTAGCCGGTGAGTTACAGAGACCAAAGAACATTACGGTGGGTTCGAAAAGCCCCTTATGGGTAATGAAGGCGGCTTTTCATTGATGTCCGTCTTTGATACGGACATTGTTGTATCCCCATCGGACATCGAATTTGGTGAATACCTTGGCGTCGTGGAGTTTGTCGACAAGGTTGGATACAAGGGGCAAGGGGTATGCGTCCCGAACGGTGTGTTCGTTGACATAGCGGTAGTCTTGGCAGGGACGAAGGCCACCGTCCTTCTTTTTGATGAAGAAGAACAGGGAAGCTTGAGGGGATTTTGAGGGGCGGATCTTACCGCAATCTAGATTTTCCTGTAAAAAGGACTCGGTGGCGGTGTGTTCCTCGTGTGAGAGAGGGTAGAGTTTCCCAATCTTCGAGGTGAAGGAATCTTTGAGGTTGATCTCGTGGTCATAGGGTTGCGAGGGTGGGACGTGGTCGGTGGCTTCCTTTGAAAAGACAGAAGCGAACTCAGAGTATTCTGCTGGGAGGATTGGTTTAGGTTTCTCCTTTTCTGCAGCCATGGTGAGTTCGGTAGCCTGGGTAAGGCGTCTGATGACCGGGGATCCTTTTGGGATGTATCGAGATCCGCTTTTGATGATGCGGAACATGATCTGAATGTCGTTATCATGCTGGCAATGGGCAGAGGGATCTCTCCATTCGTTGTACTTGAACAAATGAAAGTGGGTGATGGAGTCGACATGGATGTGTCGAGGGGCACAGGGCAGTGGTTTCCAAAACTTGGACGAGTGACGGTCATAATCCATCAAGTGTAAGGCGTAGAGTTCTTTCGACTGGTCGAGACTTTCGGAGAGTAAAAGAGTTCATTTGGTCCAGTCGATGGCAGGGTTGGTCTCTTTTAACCAGGGAAGTCCGAGGAGGACGTTGTCATGCCCGAGGGACATGACCATGAAGTTGACTTGGTGGGCTATTCCTTCGATGTTGAGGAACAGTGAGCAGAAGTACCGGATTGCACCTTTCTTGTTGAGAGAGTTGTCGGCATTCCGGGCGTAGATGGGTTTGTCGAGTTTCATGAGGGGAAGCTTGTGTTTTCGGGCGAAGTCCCAGTCGATACAGGAGATGTCGGCTCCACTATCAATAAGGACATGGGTGTCGATGGCTTTGAGCGTGTGCAAGAGAACGATTACTTGAACGGGGATTTGCATTGCCTTCGTAGTGGACGTTACAAGTACAGGAGCACACACAGGAGAAGAAGGGGAGACTCGCATCAAAGAAGTTCCCCTATTTAAAAATCCATCTTTTTGAATCTAACCCTCCTGACCGCTGGGACGTCTTTATTGTCATCATCTATCTCTTGAAGACACGGGAGATCTTCATCATCATCCTGACCGATCGCCTTTATGACCAGTTTGGCAGCTGTGAAAGTGGGGCAGGCAGGGGCAGAGTGGCTGGGTTTACGGCATCTGAAACAAAGTTTTTTCTCAACACAACGCTTCCTCTCTTCCAGGGTCATTTTCGGAACGCAGATTACGTCAACGTCCATGGTGTCAGGGTCTTTAGTGGGGGTGTGAGAGGGTGAGGAGAAGTTCTGGTGAGGTTGGTACGATGGACAGGAGTATCGGCGCGATAACTCAGCGGCGCGATCCCACTGGGTCTGGAAGTGAATGGCTTTGTCATACCATACCTCGATGGTCGAGGGGACTTTCTCCATGGACATGATTTTTCTCATAAGAGCGGGGGGAAGTCTGGAAGTGAAGTAGGAGATCAAGACATTGTCGTCCTGAACCTGGGACATGGCAACTTTGTTCTTGAACTCGGCTATATAAGAGTTTAGCGAAGGGTTGTAAGCGCCGTTCTTGCCGATGAGAACGCGTTTGGTGGTGAGCCAAGTAATTGCATTGTTGACCGTGTCGTGGTGTTCGAACACAGTTTTGAAAGCTTTGACGAAGTTTTTCCAAGTGCCGATAGTTGCAATGCCTGCGTTGATCGTAGACATCCGGTAGGTGTTTGCCCAGGTGAGGGTGGGTCCCTTAGTCATGAAAGACAGGACAAAGGCGACTTTCTTAGGGTCGGAGTTGTAGATGGTGTCGTTTACTGTAGTGTAGAACAATACGGTGTTCAACCAAGGTATGGCTTTGTCATAGGAGCCATCAAAGACCTCGGGGGCGCCAAGGTGGAGTTCAGCAGGTCGGGAGGACATTATCAGCGAGGACGGAGGTAGGGAAGGAATAGGGGGAGGATGAACTGGAAGGCTAGTAAGAGTACTAGCGATAGAAGGAGCAGCACGAGGAGGACCGGAAGGGGTAGAACGTGTAGGGGTAGGAGAGGAGGGGGCGGTTGTTGGTGCAGATGGGATAGAGAGGCTGCGGGAGAGGGTAGCGGCTAGATTCCGGTCTCGTTGTTCTGTGGTCTGGTGGTGGAGAGTACGCTCAATCTGAGCGGCGAGTTCGTCCGGTTCCTGATCTTCTAGATGGGTAGACTCATCCGATTCCTCCGGGGAAGAAGGTTCAGCTGGTGCGGGACGATAGAGTCCCCACATAGGGTGGTTTTGCTGAGGGTGAATGGTGGAGGCTTACGTGGTGGTAGCCTTAGCTAGAGAGTTTAGACCTTTTGTTACAACTATCCGGGGTAGGAGTAATCACAAGGGGCCTTCAAAAACAAGGAGTTGGGTTGAGAGCCAACGACGCAGTGGTTTGACTAAGTAAGTCGGGTTGAAGGCCGACGACGCAGTGGTTAGATCAAGGTAAGTCGGGTTGGGAGCTGACGCACAGTACTTCCGTTGTGGGGATTCCTCCAACGGTGGTCAAAGGTATTGATGAGTTGTAAGACAGGTCGATCAAGGAAGCGATCTAGGGGTTTCCTAATCACAGAGTGAGCAAGACGAGAAAAGCAAGTAGATTGCTAGGCGACGTAGCTCGAAGGAGGTCTAAACTAGCGATCTAGGTGATACTCAAGTCGTTTATATACGAAGTCTCCTCGCACACGGACCTAAGTAAGAAATGCAAGGAAGACTATAAAAGAAAGGGTTATGCGTCACGGATCAAAAGAAGATGCATAACGGAAAGGAAGAAAGCCCGAAAAGGAAGGACGTGTCATGATGAAGAGCAGAACACGCGGCCGACATATCACGGGAGAATCAACGAGACAAATATAGTAAGAGGATGCGCCATGGATATGGAGGTAGTCGGAGAAGCCCAAGGTGAAGAAAAGGAATAAAGTCTGTGGGACGTGCTAGGATCCTTTGGATAAGGAGGCCTAGCACAAATGGTAGTACATGGATAGAGCAGAGGCGAAAGAGAAGTACGAAGAAAAGAAAGAGTTGTAACATGTGGCAGGTGAGTTACAAAGACCGAAGAACATTACGGTTGGTTCAAAAAGCCCCTTATGGGTAATGAAGGCAGCTTTCCATTGATGTCCATCCTTGATTTGGACGTTGTTGTATCCCCACCAGACATTGAACTTGGTAAATACCTTGGCATTGCAGAGTTTGTCGACAAGGTCAGATATGAAGGGCAAGGGATAAGCATCACAAATGGTATGTTCGTTGATATAACGGTAGTTTTGACAGGGTCGGAGTCTGCCATCCTTCTTTTTGATGAAGAAGAACAGGGATGCTTGTGGGGATTTTGAGGGGCGGATCTTTCCACAATCTAGATTCTCCTGTAAAAAAGACTCGGTGGTGGTGCATTCCTCAGGTGGGAGGGAATAGAGCTTCCCAATCTTTGGGGTGAATGATTCTTTGAGATTAATTTCATGGTCATAAGGCCGTGAAGGCGGTATGTGGTCGGTAGCTTCCTTTGAAAAGACGGAAGTGAATTTGGAGTATTCTGCTGGGAGAACTGGTTTAGGTTTCTCCTTCTCAGCAGCCATGGCAAGTTTGGTAGCCTAGGTAAGGCGTCTGATGACTGGAGATCCTTTTGGGATATATCGAGATTCGCTTTTAATAATGTGGAACATGATCCAAATGTCATTATCATGCTGGCAGTGGGCAAAGAGATCCCTCCATTCGTTGTATTCGAAGAGGTGGGAGTGCATGACAAAGTCAATGTGGATATGTCAAGGGGCACGAGGTGGAGGTTTCCAAAATTTGGACGAGTGACAGTCGTAATCCGTTGAGTGCAAGGTGTAGAGTTCTTTCGATTGGTTGAGACTTTCGGAGAGGGAGAGGGTCTGTTTGGTCCAATCAATGATGGGATTGACTTCTTTCAGCCAAGGGAGTTTGAGGAGGACGTTGTCACACCTGAGGGACATAACCATGAAGTTTACTTGTCATGCTATTTCCTCAATATTGAGGAACAGTGAGCAGGAGTATCGGATGGCGCCTTTCTTGTTAAGGGAATTGTTGGCATTTCGAGCGTAGATCGGATGGTCAAGCTTTGTGAGAGGAAGCTTGTATTTGCGGGTGAAGTCCCAGTCAATACAGGAGATGTCAGCTCCACTGTCAATGAGGGCATGGGTATCGATGGCTTTCAATGTGTGTGAAGGTACAATTACTTGAACGGGGATTTGCATTGCCTTGGTAGTAGACGTTACAAGTACAGGTGCACACATAGGAGAAGAGGGAGAAACTCACATTGAAGAAGTTCTCCCATTTAAAAATCCATCTTCTTGAACCTCACCCTCCTGACTGCTGGGATATCTTCATTGTCATCATCTATCTCTTGAAGATAAGGGAGGTCTTCATCGTCATCCTGACCAATCGTTTTTACGACCAGTTTGGCAGCTGTGAAAGTAGGGCAGGTAGGAAAGGAGTGGCCGGATTTACGGTATCTGAAACAAAGTTTCTTCTTGATACAACGCTTCCTTTCTTCCAGAGTCATCTTTGGTATGCGAATGATGTCAACGTCCATGGCATCAGGGTCCTTGGCAGGGATTCAAGAGGGAGAGGAGAAGTTCTGGTGAGGTTGGTACGACAGTCGGGTGTATCGGCACGATAATTCAGTGGCGTAATCCCACTGGGTTTGGAAGTGAACTGCTTTTTCGTACCATACCTCGATGATGGAAGGGACTTTTTCCATGGACATAATCTTCCTCATAAGGGCCAGGGGAAGTCCGGAAGTAAAGTAAGAGATCAGGACATTATCATCCTAAACCTGGGACGTAGCGACTTTGTTCTTGAATTTGGCGATATACAAGTTTAATGAGGGGTTATAAACGCTGTTCTTGCCAATAAGAATGTGTTTGGTGGTAAGCCAGGTGATGGCATTGTTGACCATGTCATGGTGTTTGAATGCGGTCTTGAAAGCTTTAACAAAGTTTTCCCATGTGCCAATGATCACAACGCCTTGGTTAATGGTAGACATGTGATAGGTAGAGGCCTAGGTGAGGGCGGGTCCCTTAGTCATAAATGACAGGGTAAAGGCAACCTTCTTAGGGTCAGAGTTGTACATGGCATCGTTCACCGTGATGTAGAACAAAACGGTGTTCAACCAAGGTATGGCTTTGTCGTAAGAGCCATCAAAGATCTCAGAGGTGCTAAAGCAGAGCTCAGTGGGTTGGGAGGACATTACCGGCGAGGGCGGAGATAGAGATGAAAGAGGGGGAGGACGAATAGGAACACTAGTAAGAGGGCTAGTAGTAGGAGGAACAACGCTAGATGGACCAGGAGCAGGTGGACAAGAGGGTTAAGTAGGAGTTGGAGAGGAAGGGGCAGTTACTGGTTCAAATGGGATGGTAAGACGGCGGAAGAGGTTGTGGGCTAGACTATGATCTTGTCAGTCGGCTGCTCGGTTGTGGAGAGTGTTCTTGATATAGGTCTTGAGTTCATCTGGTTCCTGATCTTCTAGATGGGTAGATTTGTCTGATTTCTCAGGGGAAGAAGGTTTAGTGGGCGTAGGGTGGTAAAGTCCCTAAGTGGGGTGGTTACACTGAGGGTGAATGGTGGAGGCTTACATGATGGTAGCCTCAACTAGAGAGTTTAGACCTTTTGTTACAACTACCCAGGGTAGGAGTAATCACAAGGTGCCTTCAATGACAAGGAGTCACTTGGGAAGTGACGATGCAGTACTTCTGACATGGGGATTCCTCCAGCAGTGGTAATCAAGGGGATTCCTCAAGGATATTGACAAGCAGATAGCAAGTCAATCAAGGAGTTGCTTGGGAAGCGATGACGCAGTACTTTCATTGTGGGGATTCCTCCAATGGTGGTGATCAAGGAGATTCCTTGAAGGTATTGACAATCCGAGAGGGAAGTCAATCAAAGAAGCGATCCAGGGGTTTCCTAACCATGGGATGAGCAAGACGAGTAAAGCAAGTGAATTGCTAGGCGACGAGATACAAGATAGCTTGAAGGAGGTTTAAACTAGCGATTGTAGTTGTACTCGAGTCGTTTATATACCAAGTCTCCTCGCGCATGGACCATAGTAAGAAATGCGAGGAGGACTACAAAAGAAAGGGTTATGCGTTATGAATCAAAAGAAGATGCATAATGGAATGGAAGGAAGCCTGAAAAGGAAGGATGTATAAAGATGAAGATTAGAACATCCAGCTGATGAATCACGGGAGAATCATTGAGACAAATAAGGCAAAAGGAAGCACCATGGGTATGGAGGCAGTTGAAGAAGCCCGAGGCGAAGAAAAGAAATGAAGTCCAATGGATGTTCTAGGATATGGCGTATGAGAGGACCTAGGACTGATGGTAGTACATGGATTGAGCAAAGGCAAAAGAGAAGTATGAAGAAAAGGAAAAGTTGTAACACACTTGAATGATGGGAAGTACATTGGGAATTCATCCCAAGGGTTTCTGTACATTTAGACAAGGCTTATATATGATTGTCAAAGTAGGTTTGCTATGGCTAGGTGATTATGTGATTTGTTTGTGTACTCAGCTAGCATGCACAGTGTTCTTGGATATTGAATTGTGGGTGAAATGAAGAGGGGGCATGTTTCTCATTCATTCACTTTTTTTAAACTAGTGTGTGTGATATTAACACAGCTAGGTCTATTTCCAAGTAAAGGTTCTGGGCTGTTTTATGTCTGATTTTGGACATAGGGGTGTTTTCAGGTGATAAGTACTCACTCTGAGACAGTTGTACATCTCAGGCTGTTACAATTTCTAGTCTACTATCTTTAGTAGAATTGATATATAATGGCTTGAGTTGACCTTGAGTATGTGCTTAATCCGACTGGATTGTGTGCTCAAAGTACATGGTATTTTGAGCTACACTACTACACATATAGCGAACACTGCCGAAGTGTTGCATGACTCATAGGTAAGTACTTGTACAAATAAATAAAAAGGGGTAAGCATGGTAGGTACAAGAATAAAAGAAAATTATTGCTTGAAGTTAGAGCATGACTAAAAAAAAGAAAAGATAACATAATAAACTCAAGACAGACCCATGTTATAACTTTCAATACTAAAAACAGTTAGATACAAATGAAAATAAATAAGATGCTTAAGGCACTAGATTTTCCAAAAATTCAGATTGCATAGACTGGGAAATAAAATTCAAACAGTTAGGATTTTGAGAGAATATTTAATTAGTAAGTCTCAAGAGAGAATAGGGTACATAGGGAGGTGGTACAATGTCAGCATCACTATACTTGAAATAAAATTTGTCCTGTTTGATTTTGAGATGCTGAGCAATACAGAAAGAGCTTGCGTTCAATTGCAGCTTTGGTTTAGAGTAAGGTAAAGATTCATTGAGAATATCCCAGCTAAGGAAGGATCCAATGAGGTCTTTGTCTGGAAGGGGAAGCTGTAAAATAAGGTCAATAGTCTTAGCAAGCTCGAGCTTGCCATGGAAATGGAGTATTCTGCAGGCCAATCTCATAAATCCAGTTTCTTCAACAGAGTAAATCAGTGACCTGCACCAAGTTGAATTGATGCATGGTCATGACAGAAGAACCCGAGAAGTCAAAATTCATACACTTTCTATGGTCAGAATTCTACAAAACTTTAGAGATAAATAATTTATAGTATAAACTATCTTTCTCTAGATTTTCTTAATTTTCCCACCATTTTCTAGAAAGATATTAACTTATCTTTCTCACCCATTCTCATATAGTGATTAAACTTGTAGTTACACAAAAATTCTTTATATTTCATTTCTACCCTATACACTTGCCAAGTGGCTACCATTCCCACAATCACATGACCATGTACTACCCCTAAATGAGTCATACCTAGTCAGTATGAGTCAACATGAGTCACAGTGAACATTAGCATCTATAACTACTGTTAAGACCGGGTCAACTCCGGTATAAACTCTGGAACTCTGGAGTTATGTCCGAGGAAAGGGAATGGGACTTTGGCTTCACCGTATGTGGTGCGCCCTTGTCAGAGTCTGGTGTCCTGGATTTGTGGAGATGGTCGGAGGTGGTCGGAGGTTGACCAGGGGTTGGGGACAATCCGAAGTCGATCAGAGAAAGGTCGGAGAAGAGTCATCAAGACTCAGACAGAAGTCAACGGAGGTGGAGGTGAGTCTAAGATAATATTCGAACTAGAGTACAAGCCCTATTGGTACGACTTTATATATGGAGTAGAAACAGGAGATGGAGTAGTAAAGTCCAGGGGTCCGAGTATGTTTGAGGGTACGAGTATTTTCGAGGGAAAGAGTATTTTCTAGGATAAGTAACGAGACAGAGGAATGTAGCTGAAAGGGTCAGCAGGTTACTATGACAAAGTCAGGGAAGACGGAGATGACAGGGTACAGGGTAGACGGAAGTGAAAAGGGATTGGAAATACACTATACAGGATATATGAGGCAGAGAGACAACTCTGGAGGTCCAGAGTTGCGATATAGACGAAATAGATCTGGAGTTGGCACGTAGAGCGCCAGAGTTACCAGAGTTGGACTTGTACAAATTTTGGGATATGACAACTACCAAAAAGTATACTAGATTCAGCTCAGCTTAGTATAAGTCAACATGAGTTAGTATGAGTCATCATGAGTCATGAGCTAAAAATAGACTACCCCTGATTTGTAATGCATGAGTCAGCATGAGTCAGCACCAAGCCTACCAAGTCAGAGCTCATCCAATCAAAATGAGTCATCTATAATCCTTTTGGCAATTGACAGCTAATCACTTGGCATTCCCTTGGCATTTGTAAGTGATTTGTAAGCTAGCACAGCCTAGCACAGCCACTGTAAATATTTATATAAGAAGAGCCTTTCAGGCCATAAAAAAGCAGATTTTTATTCACAGAAATTTGATCTTATAGAGGAGTTCTCTCTTAAAGAGACTTTTTCATCCCATTCAGGAGTTCCCTCCACAGGTAACCCACAGAGGGCCTAGTGCAGGACAATTCCATAGCTTTAGTACTACTAGATAGTTTGTTAGGAGCAAAAAACTTATATCCAAGAAAGAACAAATGAAATAGAACACCTTTAGGAAGAAAATTCTTTATAGGGCAACTAAAGGAAATAGATCTCCAACAGCCTAGACTACTAGGACCTAAGCATATCTGCTATATCAGCTGACTAAGCCACCTAAAGGAATAAGTGCTAGTCTTGCTTGAC
>JBBPQZ010001150.1:0-10007 GCA_038092795.1 Boletus rubissimus | reverse complement strand
ACGAAAACACGTGGCTTCATAAAACTTTAGGTGACAAAAAGGATATACAGTATGCATCATGGCCTTTTTTACTGTACCGAGGACTCAGGAAGCCCACGGCGCAATCTGTCGACCCGTTTGTGTTTCCTCGATAGATCATGAGATCAGTGACGTTATCAATCATGGACGATTGGTCCGGAGCTGAAAAGCGGGCGAGTAACGTTATCGCCTGACGACTCTCTGAAGGCCAATCTGATAATTTTAATTGGTGGAGGCAAGCACGGAACCTGGACTAGCTGAATATGGCATCCTAAAAGGTGGGAGTTTGGCTCCCCAAGGCAGTCCCAACTTTGAGATCGGTGTTGTGCCTGAGGGCCTGAGGCGCCGCGTTCAGTCGCTTATCACTGCGCAAGGCGGAGCCATAGCCACAGCTTGTCAAAACACTCATTCCAGGACAGCGATTGGAGGGCGCATAACAAAAAAAATTCTAGGGCTGTGTCTGCGCCAAACTCAAGCGACACCTAAACGAGAGGTACTGCAAATATTATTGATTTGAAGATGAAGTGTAATGATCGGAGAGGTGCAGATGCAGATGTTCGTAGTGCCCAGTGTGATAGAACGGAATATGTTGCATGAGTCGGTGCATACGGAACCCCTGGTTCATCCTGCACACCCGAGTTTTTTTTTTCAGAGACTTGGCCGGCCCTGAAAAACCAACTTGCCGATAATAGGCCTTGCGTCATCTTGCAATTTGTGCGGAGCTCGGGACGAACCCTAAGAGAACTGGGGTGGCGTTCGAATGGTAAGCATTTATCTCAGTCTGCAGGGTCCACGTTGGGGAATCTCTGTCAAGGAATCTCCTTGGGCCCCATTGAAATCAAAGCAACCATGACACCACGACAGTCAGGTTCCTTGTGGTCGTATGATGTGACCAAAGTTGACGAACTGCGACGACGCACCCTGTCATCCCTGTAGTGTGAACACATCGGAGAGCAGATCTATAATACTGACCCTGTTACACGGAGGTGAGTTTCTTCTCCTCGCATATGGTGGTCCGAGATGTCAAAGGACATGGCATACCTGATTACGGCGTTCGACGCGCTATGCTATCTACGTGGGTATATTGATAATTGGCGTCTGCGTAGGGCCCGGGTACTATATTATATTTCATCCAGGGGCGCATCAGAAGAAAACTTGAAACTGCTCCAGTAATAGTTTGACTTACACATATTTGGACGCCGGCGGTAATCTTGCAGTGCACTACAGTTGAAAAGGTCATAATTCGGGACCGACAAAAGTTGATGCACTATGAGATCTGTGTACCATTAGAGTGTAGTTTGGCTGGGAGGGAGCTTCAGTGCAGCTCCTCGATGCTATGCATTATGAAACCTTCGACTGTATAAAGCTGCGCCAGAAGTGAGACAATCGCACGATGGGGAAAGGTAAAGATCCTGGGTCTTGTGATGGTTAAACTCCTACCAGCTGTATTTGTACCTAGGACATGAGGTGGACCTCGTGCGGAACCCAGATACAGGACTTCTCTCCAAGCCCCTGCTGGAAGTCATCTTTAAGATGACGGAATACGATGGGAGCCGTATCTTGTCACAGGAGCCTCACACGTACCAAGTCTGCAGAATCGGGGTGAGAATGTTTCGTGCAAAAGGCGCGTTACGGCAATTCAGCGATCACCTGGGAATGTATTTATGTTAGAGACATGCGACGCCGAAAAAAATTTCTACATGCACCATTGCTCAGACCGTTAACAGGTTGCTAGGAGCGCAGATGGCCCCCGGTTTCCCATCATAAGGGGTGCAGCGTGCGATCACTCGTATACGTGGCAGTGGTTGATGGATGTTAACCCACGTCAGCCCAATCGGCATCAAATTGTGTGTGCTGATCTGGTGGGAGGTTGCTAGGACCCGGTTTACCAGTCCCAGGACCCACTGCGAACAGCATGCACAAAGTCGCTCAACACCGAGTCCGTGAGGATCCCAGTCCTAGTTCGGCGTTTTAGCAGCTCGTCTTTGACCTTTATATTTCCCCCAGGAGGATGCGAGTTCAAGAACCCTGGCCAGGCGGTCCAGTACCATAGAGACATGATGCGTTATAACTATTTTTGGACGACTGTGCTCACATTAAGGTGGAACGCATGAGACTCACTGGGCACGTCAGATGAACTCTGCCACGGATTGTTGGACAACGGGGGGCAAACACCGTGATCGGAGACTGGATTCTTGATAGCTGGGTTGAGCAGAATATTGTTGTTACATTTGCAGGGTAGGTAGTAGCACGTTACTTGGCTTCGGCTCGAGGGGCTCACATGACAAGTCTGAACGAGGGCACAACTAGCCATGGTGGAATCGTCGTGAGATTGGGATTGACTTCAAGAGAAAACGAGTTGGGTGACCCGCTGCCGGGAGGTGGGCGATGACTTGCCCGATCGAAAGCGTTTACAGCCTGTGAAATTGACCGAGCACGCTACAATTAGGCATAAATAGCTCGGAGGTGATGCTTACATAAGCTTCGTACAGCTGGCCCCCCGCAGGTGCTGCACTGGCCGCCGCCACGATATGAGATCGCTACAAAACCTTCGCAAATTCGTGTTGGGATTTCATAGGGCTGTGCGTGCGACGCAGAGATAACAGATGGCGGTCAATTCTTTGGCTCCTGTGGCAAACTGTTGCCGGGAATGTCAATATATACTGATCCTTTCTGTCTCCGGTCCCGCAAATATCTTTTCTGTTCTCAGTTTTGTTTTTTTTCGACGCTTTCTGCTCACTTCCACTTTCGTAGGGCGTAAACGTTCTCGGGGTAGAACGGGACGATGCTCTCCAACTTCATTCGACGGAATGGTAAATGCAAGGGCAACAAGGTGAATAAACCCCGTTCTCACCGAGAGTCACCCTCGGCCTCCCCGTCTCTTGTGCCATCCGTTGTATTCGACATCAACGAGGAGTCACCCTCTCTGTCGGCCGCTCAAGACCCACGGTCGATGGAACTTAACCTCTCTATTTCCAATGAGGAATGGTTTCCCCAAGAGTTGCTCCGAAGAAGGAGTTGCTCCCCAGCGTCTTCTCCCCATCGTGTCCAGAATGCTACGGCAATCCAGAATGACTTGACGCAGGAGACCCACGCAGACTCGTCACCCGCACTTCACCCTAGTCACTCAGATAACGTAGCTGTTGTAAGTGTCAAACATTAACTGTGGGTTCGGGACACCTGATTTAACCTTTTACTCGAAGGGCGCGACTGTTCGCAAGAAGTCGATACCTGCACCCATTTTGATTCCGGATGCGGACCGTCATATGCCCAACGTTCAGATAGGACATTCGGTTGTTCCAACCAAAGTTCTTCCCTTCAAAACTTCCCAGCCAAATGCCAATCATGCCTCTTTGAACCCATCTTCACCTTCAACGTCGGACAATCTCTCTGCGATCTCCGGGACTACTCTTGCACATGTCTTGATCGGCTCCGCGTTTGTGCTTTCGTCAAGCGAACACCGTGGCTCGCGACATCGGAGTGCGGTTGTACGTCAGGATTCTGCGACGTTGCCCTGTGGCGAAGCCGGTTTTCTATCTGACTCTGGGAGGTCATCGCCGATCCCTCCAGTGCCCCCAGTCCCCGCAATATTGGTACCATCAAAGCCAAGCTGTCCATCTACTATCAAGTCCGGGGCGAGCACTGCGTCGGAATATCCTATGTCGGAATGTTACATCACATCTCCCGAGATATTGATTAGTTCTGTAATCCCACGGCGAACATCCTTCACACAGAAAATTCTCTCACCGACACCATCTACGTCAATCAGGGCCCCGCCCTCCGATGTCCCTAATACGACACCACAACAGAAATCGGATCCTGTCCCGACATGCCCACCAGTTGCCAAGGACGGCGTGTTTAATGAGTCAACAACTGCGGCCGAGGTACCATCGCCTAATTCCCAGGAGACAACACAGCACTCGTCACAGGAAGGATCGTTTTTACCGAGCCCTGACAACCACAGCTTGGACGAATTCGATTTCGTGCCGCTTCAACCCTTTGTAAAGGTCGCTTCTCCTGACTCGGACTCGAGTGCCTCGTATACCGCGCCACCGCTTAAGCGTAGTGACACAAATCGTGGGCAGCGGAAATGCAAAGCTGGCAAATTGAACCTCATTTGGAACTGCTGTATGATAGGTTCTTTGTTTCGCTCTGAGTTTGAATCTAAGAACTTCTTCACAGGCAAGGATAACTCTCTGGCGGACGGTACCCCCGGCTCGCACCATGGTCATGGCATACTATCAGCAACGGTGTCAGAGCATGACTACGGCGAGCTACGTAACTATGATCTTACCGTCAGCCCTGAGTCGAGTGCTTCGTCGCACATTCCGTCGAGCGCATTGGCAGGATATCAGACATTTCCAGAGACTCCGATGGTTTTCTCGCCACTTTGGTCGCCAGCATATACTCTCCTTGCGAAATCTGATAGTCAAGTGCTACGTAGACGTCCACCGAGTCCGAGATCTGCAGGGTTTGGGTCAGGAAAATCGTATTCCAGCGTGAGGATCGCGAGACGAAAGCTGGATAATAATGATGGCACAGCTCGTGCAGTCATATTACGTAGATCCCAGTCGTCTTCGTTGCCCAGACAAAAGACGCCTTCACCGAAACAACCCGAGTCGAACCTATCACCTTCCGCGCAGGTAAACAATGAGGCGGGCATCCCGGAGGAAACAAACCAATTATTGACGAAGAACACGGTAGAATCACATAATTCCGTGGAACTCCGGTCTTCTGTTCGTCCTCATCCACTTTCCCATATTTCGTCCTCGAGTTCCTATTTGTCGGAAGAGGAAGCTCTTCAAGCACTCGCGCTGCACTCAGCCCCATCCTTACCATATGCCATCATAGGCGATGTTGATGCTTGGCCCAGCTCAACAACAGTCCTTGCTTCCGTCATAGATCCATCCGTTGAATCGCCGATTTCTGTTCCCCCTACCGAGTCGACTGATGAATCCACTTTCAATTCACCTGCATTGGCCGACAGTGTGACGGCGGCCTCGCGATCGACGAGTTCACTCCAATCGTCCATTCCTACGGCGACTACAGTCGTCAGCCAATACCATCCTCCAAAATCTCCGTCGTCTGCCCCGTCCTCATCTCTAGGGGGATCATCATTTCTGCCCTCTCCATCGTCGCCAGCTTCATCGAACGAGCCACCTCCACTCTTTCCGATGCCAGCTATCCCTTCCCCCGCTGTGTGGGATGAGTTAGCATCTCCTTCTCCGTCTTTCGTTTCACCTCCACCCTACCATACTGTAGTAACACAGAGAACAGCGCACCATCCTGGTTTCATCTCCACATCTTCCTTGTCGCCAACATCCTCTACTGAACCTGGTTATCAATGTAGCCGACAGGCTTCCAATTCCTTCGCAGCGTCTGGTTCCGTGCGGAGTCGCGTGAGAACGCGACCACCTCTCCCCATCGGGCCACGAAAACCGAGCGGACCGGGACAAGTCCTCGGCTCGTTTGTTCCTGGTGACAGAGGTCGAAACGGCTCAATATCTTCTGTGGGAAGTGGTGACTCCAGTGGCAGCCCACGTTCGCTATGGCGTAAACTCCAGTCTGCAGTTTCAAAGCCTCCCAAGTTCCAACCATCCCCGCCAAAATGGCGTGGACTTACGTTGGAGGCGGCCCAGTGGACGTTCACGTCGGCGCAGCTCCGGGAGATGGTATCGCAGGCAATCCAGCAATCAGCGGAAGGTTCTTCCCTCCGGTTTCTGAGCCTTGAAACCCTCGAGGGGGAGATTGCAGACGAGATGCATCGTCTAGAGTTACAGCATACGGACGTCAAGGCGCAATACAAGGCGCTGGTGCGGAAACGGTGGACACTCATGGGTGCTCTGGCAGGTCACATTGAAGGCGTGGAGATGAACGGTACCGCGACGGCCTCCCGCACGATGGAAGAGCTCATAGAGGTGTTGTTGGCTCTCGACCACCTCGCGGACAAGATGCACGATATCGTCCTCCAGTTGGCGCAGCTCAAGAGCTTGGGCGACGTTCACAACGCCAGCGCGCTCGCGATGGCTGTGAGGAAGATCAACGGGTTGTTCGTCCGACAGATGGCGGAGAAGGAACGACTGCAGGACCAGGTCGATACACTCCAAACGGAACGGGACGAGGCATGGAAACACGCAGAGGATATCGCCCAAGACTATGACACGCTCAACGATCGCGTGTCCGAGACCACATGCACTTCTGGAGATGTCAGGGCAAACGCCGACGTGCAGTCCTTGGCGGGCAGCAGCAGCAAGCGTTCGACGCGCATCTCGGCTGTGCGCAAGTCGAGCAGCCGCCAGTCACAAGCTGGCTTGCGGTCCCGCAGCAAGCACCGACGGAGTCGTTGTTCCAGCAGTGCCACGCGGCCGTCGTCCCTTGTACTGGAGGGCATCCCTCCAGTCCCACGTTTACCGGTGAACCCGCCGTCGATAGGATCTGCTACGATGCCAATCCCGACAGGTACGGCGCAGTGTTTTATAGGCGTGTACTCGGATTTACTGATGCGACACTGCTTTTCTTTGTCTTTTTTTTTTGTTATGACAGGCATATCGATTGGTTCGGTGTACAGCTGCAACTCGGGGACGTCCGAGGCGTTGGCCCTAGCAGAGGCGCAGCGAGAGGTATACGAGATGCTCGGCTTGAGTCTCCCGCCCAGCCAGGCGTCGTCAAGACGCCGGACGCTGTCGGGCCCAGACGAGCCGAGACCGTCCTCGCTCAAGTCTCGTCCGGTGTCCGAGCCGCAGCAGCGGTGGCGGCGTCGGTGGCGGCTTGGGGGTAGAGCGACTAAAAGTGTCGTCGTCGTCCCCGGCGATGTGAGTCTCTGATACCTTTTTTTTTTTCTGACGCGCTGTTTACCTGAGCCGATCCTTTCTTTCCCCTCCCTGCAGCGCCTTCCCGTACGTCCCCTCACGATTACCCACCATTGATGGATTGTCCGGTCCTTTCGAGACTTATTATTATTATACGCAAAACGCTTGTTATAACAATGAATCTGTTTACCCGCATCTTTCGTTTACTCATCGTCGTTTTTACAATACACTGCAAAGGAATCCCATCCCATCCCATCCCATCCCATATTCATACTTTTGCAATGCTACATATGATCCATGTTTCTCCATCGAGACGATGTAGAGCTGCTCGCATATGCCAAACCCATGATTTCACAAACCATCGTGTGCGTAGATTGAGGAACAAGAGAAGAGAGAGTACTGTCGACAATATATATATAAACGATAGCAAACAGACCCTGTTTTTTTGTTAAAAAAAATTAAGCATAAAAAAGTCGTAGGACAACAAATCCAGTTCTAATGTCTTGCACGTTTCCGCCGGATGATGAACTCGTTGGTCGGGCTCGTCTGTGCCGAAAACACGTCCTCGGAGGGTGGCACCTCGTTGGGGCTCCCTGAGTTGTCAGCTCCACCGGCGCCGGCGCCTGCATCCATTTCTACTACCTCCGCTTCGTCTGCCTCGTCCTCTCGCCGTCGCTTTAGAGAGGACCCCGTGACCGATGTCGGACGACCACGCGTCGGCAGCCCAGCGCGGGGCGTCTGCCCTGGCGACTGAGACCCATCGCCCTCGCGTACCCGCGGTCGACTCTTTGGCGTGTCCTGCGCGAACCCATCCCCATCCTCGTCCCTGCCTTCGCCATGCCCACCCTCACCCTCACCCTCGCCCACAGCATCCATGTCCATCTCGACATCGCTCCGCGCATGGTCATGCTCGTCCTGTTCAGACGGCGTAGGCGGACGACGTACGACCGGTCTCGGTCTCGGTCTCGGTCTCGTTCGACTCTCTCGCACAGGCACTTCCACCTCATCCACTTCCGCTGCCCTCGCCCCCGCCCCCGCCTCCGGCCCACTCTCCTCGTCGCTCGTCCCAACTGCACCGCCTTTGGCTCTCCGGCCCTTGCCACCCGTGCCTGATCGCACACCGTCGTCCAACAGTCAATGGTGACGAACCGTAAACACACAAAAACATACCTTTATGCATGATGGACACCAGTTTCTTTTCGTACGCCCGTAGAGGTTCCCAAGTCTTAGCCGTCGGCTTGACCTCGATCTTGGCATCGCTCACCAACTGGTCCAGGTGGGCTTTTCTACGACGCACAAAACCACAGTCAATAATTCAGCAGCGACAAAATACGACAAGACTCACATGGCCAACGCATCCCGACTCTCCACCCCCTTGAGCAGCGGGACCAACGCCCTAAAGAACGATACGGACACGCTCAACCGTTTCTTGTTCTTGCTCTTTTCGTACGCAGATACGTTCTTGATCGCCTCCTGGAGCAAGTCCTTGTGCGTCTTCACGATGTACCGGCTGTCCAGCCGGCGTACGACAGCGAGCTGCGCGCCGCGGATAAGAAAGCTCGCCGCCAGTTGCTTCGCAAGCCCAACCGTCAGTTCTTCGTCTTTCACCACCGCGTCCATCACGAGCGAAAACGACTGTAGGCACAGAGCGTCGTTCAGTCAGGTGGAGGTCGTGCCGTGGACAGACGTACCTCCAAAAGCGACTTTTTGATGACCTCCACGACTATCTCGCCATTGTCGTTGTACATCCCTTCTTCGCGCAGCACGTCTATGATCACCTTTGTACAGAGATCAAAAGATGGGCCGAGACGCCCATGGTTGGCGAGGAGAACGTCGCTGTGCTTGACGCGCACCGCGCCCGCACGAATCGCGCGCAGGAACGTGGATACCGTCGCCATGAAATGGTACTCTTGCTCGAGAACAGCTCTCGTCGGGGCTTGGGCTATGCAGTATGTTGGAATCAGACTCGTAGAGGCAGACAAAAACGCACCCGGTTCGACAGACGATTTGGCTCTCGTCTTCGAATTATTCTTACCTTTGCCCTTGCCAACCTTGACAGTGGGCGCAGGTTCCTCCTCTTCGGAGCTGTCGTCGTGCTCGCTCTCGGGTTCCTCGTCTTGATCATCTTGAGCGCGACTGCCATCCTCCAACAGCTCTGCATACTGCTCGATGGAGAATTGAATGAAACCTGCACAGCGCTGCTGCACCTCCTCCTCGAGTTGGAGCGAGAGCGGCTCCGTAGGCAGTGCGTCACCGCGTAGCGACGTCGCTTGGCTCGGATAGAACAAGATATGAATGTTCATGAGGTTTTGGAATGCCTATCAATCCGGAGCGGAATCAAGATGAGACAGATACCACACCACAACGTTGAACTCACCGCGCGTTTGACGACTCCGGCTGTATTCGACTGTTGTCCGACGACATAATCGACGAGCTTCTCCATCAACGAATCGCGTTGCTCACGCAACGTCTGTCGGAACTTGTCGCTGTCGGGCGACGTGTCCTTGACGTCGGGTAAACTACGGGCCTTCCAGATGATATGCAACCCCAGCAGATGCAGGCCTTGCTCGACCATCTGACGATCCGTGCGACAGCGTTAATGCATGTTCCACGAAAAAGATGCCGAGATAACCACACTCACCCGTTCCTCTTCCTTGTACCCCAGACGGCCTCTCTCGACGAGAGCGGAGATGATATCCCATGCACTGCTCTGCTTACCACCCTCGTCTTCTTCCATCCATGCGCATACATCCCTCGAACCCGCCAACGCACATATCCGCGCACATACGGCACCCAATGCAAGCATCTCGTCTTCCGAGAAGGACGCCACCTCGATCTCTTCGCGGCCCGCGACGGCATCACGCAGCTGCGTCGCCAATTCGTCCTCGAGCTCGAGGATCTTGGTGCTATTCGTGTTTGTCAACGACGTCGCGGCCATGAAATGTCGGATCGCAGAGACAGCTTTGGTGAGCACAGATTGCGAGGAGTGGGAGAGGAACTGTTTCGATACGTCATCCCAGAGGCTCGCGTATGCCTACAATACATCGTTATTCCATTCATTGACACACGACCGAAATCTCATGACCACGCACATTCATCATTCGCATCTCCAGGTAAAGGTCGAGATTCATCAGTGGCGGGATGAGCAATACCTCAGATATCCGGCTCTCGTCCGTCTGG
>JBBPQZ010001149.1:0-10008 GCA_038092795.1 Boletus rubissimus | reverse complement strand
TGAATTGATGACTAGGATCTTAGTCAAATCATGGAATATTTGCCATTGTTTGTTAGTACAAACAAAGATATACATGTAAATAGTATGTCTGAGTTTAAAAAAGTTCACACACTTCTTGATTCTCAACTACCATCATGGTCAGATTTCTCTCTCTTGCTTAACAAAGCTCTATCCTTTCATTGCTTGATGCTGGCTGCTCTGGTGAAGCTATTGCCAAGCAAACTGGTGTTAGCCCTTCTGCTATATCCAAACTTTGCTCCAAAAAGTGTTCTGCTCTTCCCAAAGCTGTTGGAGGTCGTTCTTCCAAGCTTTTCCCTACCAACATTCGACATGCCTAACATTTTATCACCTCTGGCAAAGCTGAAAATGCTGTCCAAGTGACCAAAGCCCTTATCACCATCATCAACCAACCCCTCTCTGCCAATACTGTTCACCTTCACTTGAAGAAAGCTGGTATAAAGGCTGTGGTGAAGTCCAAACGCCCCCTTCTCTCTTCTAGGCATCGCAAAGCTTGTTTGGACTTTGCCTATGTCTATAAGGATTGGACTCTAGAGGACTGGAAGAGGGTAATATGGTCTAATGAGACTAAAATCAATTGCCTAGGATCAGATAGGCGCAAATGGACATGGAAAAGGGCAGGTGAGGAACTTAGTGATAGGTTGGTGGATGGAACCCTCAAATTTGGAGGAGGTTCTCTGATGATGTGGGGCTGTATGACTTGGGAGGGCATTGGATTTGCTACCAAGATTGATAGTAGAATGGATGGAGACCTCTACTTTCAGATTTTGAAGGATGAGCTCTAGCAAACCCTGGAATATTATGGTCTCAATCCTCCTGACACTATCTTTCAGCAGGACAATGATCCCAAGCATATCTGCAGAAAGGTCAAGAACTGGCTAGAGGAGCAAGAATTCAGCACTATGGTTTGGCCTGCACAGTCTCCTGACCTAAACCCTATTGAACACCTCTGGGGTTGTCTCAAGAGGAGGCTTGCAGAGCATGAAAACCCCCCCAATGGAATTCATGAATTGTAGGAAAGGGTTCAAGTGGAGTGGAATAGGATACCAGTTGAGGAGTGTCAGAAATTGATTGAAAGCATGCCTAAAAGGGTTCAGGCAGTGCTTAGAGCAAAAGGAGGCTATACCAAGTACTGATAATATCCAAATACCCTTGTTATTTCAAAAATAAAAAAACCCTTTTCATGGTATTGCTGTTTTGAATTGATCATATCTCTCTGGCATGTGGACCAAATCACATGACCTAGGGGGCAATATTGTAGCCAAGAGTATGTACTATTTATAACTCCACCAATGCTAAGCGTAATTCCCACGTTGTTTGGTGGTGTGCGAAATGCACCACATTCTGGATTAGTATGGAAAGGGTTTTTGGAGTCACTGTATGTTCTTCTTCAGACTTAGCTATTCTATTACAGGATCACTTTTGGTGTACCCATGGACTACCTTCCACCCCATTTCAGATTGTGGACCTCAATTCATTTCTGCTTTTATCAAAGACTTGTATAAACTTCTTGGTATTTCCCAAAAAATATCTATGGCCTATCATCCACAAACAGATGGCCAAACAGAGTGTGTTAACAGAGATTTAGAGCAATATTTCCCTGTTTACATTAGAAAGAAGCAGAATGAATGGGTAGACTGGCTGAAAAGGCCCAATTCTCCTACAATATATTTGTAAAAAAGAAGTATGGTTGTAGCACACTGCCACAGCTTTGTAGTCAATATAGTATTATGTCATCAACAGTGCCTTGAAGGTTCACATCATATACAATATCAACTACCATTGCAAGCTTAAGTTGTTTATATGACTACTATTGTCTATATAGAGACTCAAATGCCAAACAAGTTCATTGGTAGTATAAATAATACAACCAGTGCTACAAATGCAATGAGATGAGAATAAGTAGAGGCCTGTAGCTGATCCATTTTAAGTAGGCTGTCAATGTCAACCTATATGCTAGAGACACTAGAGTACATTAAGCAGGCTTTAAAGTGACCACTGATAGGATGTTAGTGTTGCTCTATATGCTAGAAATGCTGGAGTGCACAGGGTGATCTATTTTGAGCAGGCTCAAAAGTGACTGCTAATGTGATGTTAATGTTGGTCTATATGCTAGAAATACTAGAGCATACTGAGTGGACTTGAAAATGACTGCTGATGGGATGTCAGTGTTGGTTTATATGCTGGAGATCCTAGAGCACACAAGGCATGTATTGTCCTCTACATTGTATCAAACAGTAATGAATTCAGATGGTTGTCATGTCTATTGGAAGATTTAGTACTACTAGATAGTTTGCTAGAAGCAAAAGACTTGTATCTTAGAAAGAACAAGTGAAATAGAACATCTTTAGGGAGAAAACCTTTTATAGGGAAACTAAAGAGAATAGATCCCCAACAACCTAAACTACTAGTGCCAAGCACATCTGCTATATCAGCTGACTAAGCCACCTAAAAGGATAAGTGCTAGTCTTACTTGACCTAATTTTCATCTCCTTAGTATTATGATCCTATTGTGAATGACAAAACCACAAGGCTTGGGACTACCTCACAGGTTACACGAATCCTGGCTCAAGAAGAGGGTATGGGGGTCTTCTTTGTTCAACTCAGTCTACAAGGGCCAAATGACCCAGGCAATGACTATCAAGGTAAACAAGATGGATTAGACTGGAGTTTCCAGTCGCAAAGTATCTACTTATATACTGTACAGGCTCACACACAGACCATGCTATGCATGGGAGGGGTTACCATAGATAGACTAATGGATGCCACAGTCATGAGAATGAGATAACGGAAATGAAAGGGGCTGCATAAAAAGAGCGGAAATTAAAAGAGCAAGATTATCACGAGGTATGACATCATTAGCTCTAGGCCTAGTCATGTGAGGTTTACCACAGTCATGTGCACAGATCATGTGACTAAGAAAAGAAAAAGATGAAGTCTGAAAAGTTTTGAAAATGTTCATATTATAACACTACCTTCTTTTTATGACTTGAATTCCAGGTGAGTCATGGTTGGTCCAGCTATGATGAAATTTTCATAAGGAGAGAAAAGAGAAGCAAAAGAAGAAGCCATGAGTCCACAGAGTTTGCAGGAAGCAGAGAGATTAGATTTGTGAAAGTCAGCAACTGCCAAAGGGGCAGTGTTAATAATATCCGACGATTCCCATGTGCGATCTGTTTCATTATATCCCTTCCAATGTACCAGATATTCTAACTTCCTATTTTTGAGATGTGATGAGGCTATGTAATCCACCTTGGATTGCTCTTCCCCTTCCTGGTCTATCTTAATCACATCAGGTTGGACTTTGGGTTGTCCAGGTAAGATTTCCCAATAAGGTTTTACACGAGAGATGTTGATTGTGGGATGAATATGAATGGAGTTGGGGAGTTTGAGCATAATGGCATTAGGAAGGACTGCAGTGATAACATAGGGTCCAATCCATTTTTGGGTTAATTTTTTCACTGTATAGGAAAGTTTTAATTTATCTATGGAAAGCCAGACTTGCTGGCCGATGGAATACTCCAGGGCTTCAGAATGACTTTTCTCTGCAGAAGCGATTATCCTATCTCAAGTATTCTTGAGTGCTTCTTCTATCTCCTTGTGAGAATGACCCATCTCTCCAGCAAAACCTACTAATTTCCCTTCGAAATCCATGCGAGAGGCATAATTTCATGTAACGTTAAAGGGAATGGAGTTGGTTGCAGTAGTGACAGTATTGTTGTAAGAGAATTGGGCCATTTTGAGCCAGTTAGCCCACTCATGCTGCTTCTTTCCAACGTAAGTGTGGAAATATTGTTCTAGATCTCGATTAACATGCTTCATTTGGCCATCAGTTTGCGGGTGATAGGCCATGGAAATCTTTTGGGAGATACCGAGAAGTTTACATAAATCCTTGGTAAAAGCAAACATGAATTGGGGACCACGATCAGAAATTAAAGTAGAAGGGAGTCCATGTGTACACCAAACATGATCTTTAAATAAAACAGCAAGATTCGAAGAAGAACAAGTATTGTAAGTGGGAATGAATACGACTTCTTTAGAGAAGCAATCCACTACCACGCATATAGCCGTAAATGAACGTAATTCAGGTAAACCTGTGATGAAATCTACAGAGAGATCTTCCCATGGTCATTTAGCCACAGGTAATGGAAGGAGTTTTCCTGCCAGTGCTTTTGACTTTCCCTTTGTGAGGACACACATACTTGGCAGTTGTTTACATATGTTTTAACATCTTTGGTGACACTAGGCCATGAAAAGTAACAAGTGAGAGTGTGTATAGTTTTGGAATGTCTACCATGTCTGGTGATAGGGGAGTTATGACAAAGAGTGAGGAGATGAGTACGTAAAGAAATAGGTACGAAAACTTTGTTTTTGTTATTTTTGAAAATGTTCATAGAAGCGTCGAAAAGGAAATTGTTCATGGCATCCACCCCAAGAGCGGTAGACTCTGATTCCAACTCCGAAAGAAAGTCTGAAGAAAGAGAAACCAAATTAATGAAAACAGCGGGAGGCAGGACCATGATATTGGTGTTATGATCCTGCACTGCCTCACCATGGTCTGGGCAACATGAGAGTGCATCAGCCCAACCATTGGAAAAACCCGGTTTGTAAACGAAAATATAATTAAATTCCTGGAGAACAGCATGCCAACAAGCCTGCCAGCCACTAAGAGTTTGCTGTTTCTTCCAATACTCCAGGTTCTTGTGATCGGTCCAGATTTCAAACCTTTCATGACCAATAAGATAGTGGTGCTACTCTTCCAGCACCCGAATCACTGCAAGCAATTCTTTATTGTAAATAGGATAATTGTGCTCTGTGCTATCGAAGGAATGTAAAATAAAGGCGATAGGCCATCAATTACCATTGTCGCATTGAGTGGAGAGCACAGCTTCCATGGCTATATCTGAGGCATCCATTTCAACTTGCACTTCTTGATCTCGGTTAGGATATGCGAGAAGTGGAGCGGTAGTGAACTTCTTTTTGAGAGCATCAAACACCGCTTGTTGATCGGTACCCCATATGAACAAAACATCTTTCTTGGTAAGATTGTTCAAGGGGCGTGCAATCTCAACAAAGCTTGAAATGAAATGCCTATAATAATTACAAAGTCCAAGGAAATCCTGGAGCTGTTTGAACCTAGTGGGAACTGGCCAATCCATGACCCCAGCCACCTTTTTCTCCTGCATTTCCACCCCCTTTTTAGATACAACCATACTGAGAAAGTCCACTTTATTCTTCGAGAAGTGACACTTGGAGGGTTTTACATAAAGGTTATTATCGTGTAAATAATATAGTACCTCTATTACTACCTCCTCATGCTCTTTTCAAATCTTCTTCAATATAAATATTATACAATTGTCAATGTAAATAATGACTACAGCGTACATGTCGTTAAATATATCATTCATTATTTGTTGAAAAGTGGGAGGAGAATTAGTCATTCCGAAATATATTACTGTGAGTTCATATGCTCCAATTGGGGTAACAAAGGCACCTTTCTATTCATTGCCTTCCTTGATCTGCACATTGTTGTAACCCCAACGTAAATCAAGGGCCGTAAATATGTCAGCATTTTTCAGCCAATCTATTAGCTGTGGGATCAAGGGAAGCAGATAGGAATTCTTGATGGTATCCTCATTAAGATAACAGTAATCAATGACCATCCTTTTTCCACCATCTTTTTTTGAAATAAAGAATATGGAAGAGGTTTGAGGTAACTTGGAAGGAGCAATATATCCTTTTTTGAGCTCCTTGTCTATGAATGTGTGAACTTTGTCCATTTCAATGTCTGAGAGGGGAATTACTCAACCCTTTTTTGGAATGAAGTTCAGCTTGAGATCTACAGCATGATCCCAAGGCTTTCATATCGACATTCTGGTAGATTCTTGTTCCGAGAAGACCTCAAGGAACTTGTGATAGGTTTCTGGAACCTGTTCTTTTAGTTCTTCTTCTATGGTACATAAAAAGGAAGGATCTGGTCCAAAATAATTAGAAGCAGGAGGGCTGGCACCCATAATTTTGCAATATTGAGTGCAGCATGGAAAAGAAATAGACTTCTGTACCTAATTGACCTCGGGATTATGGCAGAAAAGCCAATCGTACCTAATAATCATGCAATGTGTACCAAGTTTAGATATATAAGTATCTATAGTTTTGTAATGTCCTGTGATTTCCACGATCAGGATTACCGGATGCTGGATCTGGCCAATAGTGCCTTCTGATCCATCAGCATTATGTATCTTAATCAGGTCATTGAGTGTAAAAAAAGGAATTCCACGACGTAAAACATAATCACGATCAATGAATGTGTGGGTAGCACCAGAGTCCAAAAGAGCTTTGAACTTGTGACATTCCCACCAACCATCCTGTTGGCAACGTATGACAGTCTCAAGCGAGAACTCTCCACCGAATGACAATGTTGTTGTACGATGCTGGGAGGTCATAACACATGAGAGGAGTTTATAAATAAAACTAATTTTTTGTTGTTTTTGTAGAGAATTAAGCACATTATTATTATACTCTGGTGTCACACTCAATTGAGACGCTCTTACAGAGGAAACAGACAAAGTACATAATACAGAAGATAAGTCTGAAATAGGAAAATCGAATTCGGAACAAGAAGACAAAGAAGAAAATTGTTCAGGCATGGAGAAACCCTCTACTCCTATGTGCTGTGTCCTTTTAAAGCCTCAGCTGCGTGTTGCTTAGCCTCGACTTCAAACTTATTGTGATAATATGCCTCGGCTTCTTCTGAGACAAAATGCTGTGTGGCCGTTGCTACTACCAGTGCTGTAACTGGGGGAATAGGGATGGGATGGGAGGCGTAATGTTGTGCAACTTGCGCCTGAGGATATTCTGCAATAGGTACATAAGCACCTTGGTCATAGTCCCTGTTATAATATGAACATTTTCAAACTTTTCAGACTTGTACTTTTACTTTTTCCAGTCACGTGATCTGTGCATGTGACCGTGGTAACCCTCACATGACCAGGTCTAGAACCAATGACGTCATACCATGAGGTGACTATGCCCTTTTAATTTCCGCTCTTCTCACACAGCCCCTTTAATCTCCGTTATCGCGTTCCCATGGTCGTGAGACCACTTAGTCTATTTATGGTAGTTCATCCCATGCATAGCATGGTCTGTGCGCGTGCCTGTACAGTATATAAGGTAGTACTTTGCAACTGGTATCCCCAGTCTAATCCACTTTGTTCACTGCGATAGTCATTGCCTTGGCCTTCTTGGTCATTGTAGACTGCATTGTTCGGAAAGGACCCACATACCCTCTTCATTGAGCCAGGAGTCATGTACTCTGCAAGCATCGTCCGAGCCTTGTGGAAGTGATCAGACGCTTTGGCGGTAGTTCATAACAGTCCCAGACAACTTGTTGCCTTTGCTGAGGTGGATGGGGTGGATGACAATAGAGATTCTTGGGACAATTGGGTTTAATGTACCCAGGGAGGTTATAGAGGAAGCAAGTCCTCATGTCTTGCCTTGTGGGTGCAGCTTGCTGCACACCTATCTCCATGGGAGCACCACAATCCGGCTATACTCCAGTAGCTGTAAACTAAGAACATTGAGAGGGGGGAGGCTGAGAAGGAGGCAGATATTGATATCGACCCTGAGGCCATGGAACAAAACAAGTATTTTGGGGAGGACTCTGTTCTATTGCCATTTGCTCGTATGCCCTGCCTATGGCCCTATAGTTGACTTTCAGATCGTTGATCTCCATATCTAATCCAGGATGGTTCATTCGAACTCTTTCATAGATACAGTAATCAACCACCTTCTTTAGAAGCATAGTGGCATGATAATTCTCAATGTCTGCTTCTTTTTGGAGAACCTCGAACCATTGGAGGAAAAGGTCGATGGGATGCCCATTTTGTCTAAGACCCTCTAATTTCCAGAGAGACTTGTAGGCAAGTACATCAATCCGGAAATATTCCTTGATTTCCTTTTGGAGTCTTGCCTAGCTAGGCCAGGTGGAGTCTCCCTTGGTGCCCATGACAACTTTTTAAACATTGTGTACCTTGGTATTCTCACTGTCAAGGTACTTCTCCAACATAATTTGAGCAAATCTGTCTGCCTTCTTTTCGAACCATAAGAGGACGGCAATACATCACAATTTGTTGGACTTCCAAGTTTGTGTATCAACCCATAGCTGCAGCTTCACCCACCAGAGATGAAAAGTGGTTTGATTGCCATCCCATTTCTCAGGATCAGCAATCTTCTTTGTTACGTTGGACTTTTCCTTGTCCACATTTAGTGTGGCAAGTCTTGCGACGAGATTGTCTAAGTCCACTGACGTCAACATACTTAATAACAGGTTTCAAATAGCAGGTGGGGCGGAGATATAAGCAGAAATGTTTAACTCTGTAATATTCGAAGGAGAATGAGTGGTATTCAGTGTGTTGTTTATTGTGGGAAGGCCAATAAATCTTGTAGGTACAGAATCAAGACAGAATCTTGAAAATCTTCTTTCAGTTGCTTACTGTGCAGACTATTCCAACCACACTTTGGGCAACCTACAAACTTGCTGACATAGAAAATACTTCTTTGATTAGAGATAATACCTTCTTCTCTGAATACACTTTCTCAGGTGGCCGCAGTGACCTATACTAAAATCCAGAATGAAACAGGAGAGACGTGGGGGAACCAGAAACGCTTGGCTATGGTGACAGAAATACTATCTGCGTTAGATGTGACATTACAGGTGATCATGTGAACCTGCCCACACTGGTGTAGTGGAAACATGGACAACTAGGCACTCAGCTGACAATAGGGGCTAGTGCTCTATGCCAGGTAGCAACGTTATCCTTATTTGTACAGCAGACGACCATATATAAATAGTGTGGGGCAAGTGCTGGTCTCACTACTGTCAAGTGGTAGTTTCTCTTGTTTCCTTAGCTCTGGAACCTGAGCATTATATATAGCAGTCTAATCCAAGTGTTATAATCCTATCATGAATGATAAAACCACAAGGCTCAGGACTATCTCGTAGGTTACACGAATCCTGGCTCAAGAAGAGGGTATGGGGGTCTTCTCTGTTCAACTCAGTCTACAAGGGCCAAATGACCCAGGCAATGACTATTAAGGTAAACAAGATGGATTAGACTGGGGTTTCCAGTCACAAAGTATTTACTTATATACTATATAGGCTCACGCACAGACCATGCTATGCGTGGGAGGGGTTACCATAAATAGACTAATGGATGCCACAGTCATGAGAATGAGATAACGGAAATGAAAGGGGCTGCATAAAAAGAGTGGAAATTAAAAGAGCAAGATTATCACGAGGTATGACATCATTAGCTCTAGGCCTAGTCATGTGAGGTTTACCACAGTCATGTGCACAGATCACGTGACTAAGAAAAGAAAAAGATAAAGTCTAAAAAGTTTTGAAAATGTTCATATTATAACATTTAGTTGCACAATAAAGATTGAGTTACTAAAACCTATCTGAGTGAACTAAGTGAACCATTAGTCTGAATTCCAGCAACAGTCTGGAATATTCTAACATTTCTATATCTTTATATCTTAGCATATCTACAGATTACTGCTAATATCTTTACATCTTTGCAGCCCCTTGGTATATTAATACCAACAGGTACCAGCAAACTAACTCTTGGCAGCTTTATTAAGTTTAGCCAATATATCTCTTGCACAAACAAGTGCAAACAACACTGTAGTCTAGCAACCTACTGTTGTCTAGCCCAATTCTAGTGTGTGACCACTAGAAAATCACATTACTAACCAGATTATTAGTTGATCCATTTCAATTACTCCAATCTATATACATTTGTAGAGGATTGGCGAACAAACCACATATTGTCCACACTAAGTTTATCACTGAATTCATCTAGGAGATATTTATCCCTAGCTTATACAGTGGCTCAAAAAACTGTCCGCATGTTTGGTCATTTTTCACTAAACACAATAATTCCAAATAACCCCTAATCCTAGCCCTAAACTCTAAGTGTATGAAATGAA
>JBBPQZ010001148.1:0-10008 GCA_038092795.1 Boletus rubissimus | reverse complement strand
CTGAAACGATTACATTTGCGGAGGATGAAGTGTATGGTATCGATATTCTTGTCTCGTCAGGGGAAGACGGAAAGGTATGTTTGATCAATCATCGGGAGTGATCAGGACTTAATCGTGACGCCCCAAGGCACGGGTGGAAGACTCGAGGACAACTATTTATCAGAAGGAGGGCGCCGTCACGTATCAATTAAAACTAAAGAATTCTCGTGCCGTGTTTTCTGAGATGCAGAAGAAGGCTGGCGCATTCCCGATTAACATCCGTGTCCTGGAAGACGAGAAGAGGGCCCGTCTTGGCCTCCAAGAGGCCGTCTCTCATGGTCTCGTGAAACCATACGAGGTGGTGTAAGTGACAGCGCTTTCTGTTGATATGTTGCTTTTCTGATAGCTTTCTACCAGTTATACTCCCACGAGCACGTTTGTGGCTGCATTCCATTTCACTGTCGCCCTCCCCCCTGCTGGGCCCCTACTGATCACCCATCCACCGATCTGGTACAAACCAGAGCTAGTCCAGACTGATAAAGAGCTGGAGGATGAGGAGCTCAAGAGTCTGTTGACAAAGCCCCTGCGAGAGAACAAGAAGAAAAAGAAGGCAGAGACTGCAGAGGCCTAAGCCAAGTGATTAGACAATAGATATTTGTCGATCAACGAGGTTGCGATGTACGAACACTGAATCGAAATACTTGACTACTTGGATTCTGACGTCCCTGTCTCCGTCGCCGGTCCATTGCCGGCCTCTTCGTCAAATTCCCCTATCGTTCGAACGACGAGATCGACATTCTCCAGGAATCCATTGACTGTCAGACGTGCTAGACGGACGGTCAACGTCTGAAATGTCCTGTGATGCGTCGACCCGTCAGCGGCGTGAGTCGAAACAAGGGGGACAGAAACTGACGCGATCAGCTCGTCGCCTTCTACCGTCAACGTCCGCTTGACAGCATCCTTCTGTAGCTCAACGTCGACATCGATGACTTGCTTTGCGATCGTGGCGTGCTTGTTGCTCGCAAACGGGATACGAACAGTCCTAGAACGGACCAGGCATAAAACGAACGATCAGGGGATCGGGGCAAGCGTAGTACTCACACAGTATGCCATGCTGTATCGGACATGGTGGTGGTGGCGGACGAATCGATGACATTGATCACATTACACTATCGCCGGTCTCAAAGATCGGACTCGGCGGAAAGCAGTGGCGCTGAGGCTACTATAGATACAACCTAGTCTGACGCTCCGTACATCGCACTCGACGTTTCAGATGGCAAGCCAATATTTTTAATCGAGATCGCTTCTAGTAGGTACCGTGGCGCCCGACACTCAATTACTTCCTCAAAGATCCTCTGTCGATCGTACCGTCAAGATCTATACGTTCTGTACATCATCGGAAGTGTATCTGGTAACGCTACATAGTACTATCGGAAATCTAATTGACCTGCTAACCGATTAATTCAGAGTTGAATATCGAATGTATGACCTACTAGTAGATTCTTCTCATACTACTATAGTAGTAGTGGGTCCGCGGTAGAGTTCCACTGCTAGGCTGTGGCGTTTTCAGGTTCCGAATTTACCCCCCTGGTCCGTCGCCTGCCCACTTCCGAAGCTGCGGACTCGAGAGACTCGCAAGTCCAGCAGCACAACACACTTGTCGCCAGGTTCTCTGTAGGCACCAGGTACACCCCGCACGACATAGCGAATTGCTTCCCCCGTTTTTAGGTTTTGTGCTGCATCTGACAACGGGAGCCAGTTGACAGATTATTCTGACACTGACAAGTTCACCCCCGCTGCTGTAATTCATACCCTTGATGTCGATTGGTCCTGAACGTGAACGATTGCGGGGCGCGGATTTTTTTTTTCTTTGTGGTTCTTGAATTTCGGTACCATTCAGACACGAGACGCCACACTAATAGAGTCTGGCCTATAATACTAATGCCCAACGTTGCGGCTCGCTTAGTGAGGGGTATTGCCCCCGAGCCCGCGGAAGCGTCGGCATACAGAAGCACGAATCCTGTGGCGACGATTTGATTGGCAACGCCGCGAAAAAAATCGGTTTTCCAGGGTCGACGGGCTGACGCCGTCTACACCAACACCGTAAACGATGCAGCGGGTATATTAAAGCTTGCGAGATAGGGATACAACATCCGAAAGAAAAGAAGCATACGACGGGTCGTAAGAAACTTATCGTCCTTTCAGGTTTGAATCTTTGGAAAGAGGAATAAAGTTACAGGGAGTGGACGGAGATGACTGTTCGGACCGATGGGCCTGTGAGTATAGAATAGCTTGAAGTATGGCTCGGATGGATTATAGATCAGCTCAAACCCCACGTCTTGACCACGAGGCTCATCCGTTGCTCTCTCAGTGCGAAGCGTGGCAAGTAGAGAGGCGATTGCCACCCAGACAAAGGCATCTGCGACATGCCTGCCCGGACACATCCGTCTAATCCGTCTAAGAAAGATGTTGAGAGACTGAAGTGGAAGAAAACGTGGCGACAAACCTGCCCCACCCATACACATAACATCCAGGATCGTCGTCGTTTTTGAAACTACCGTCATCATTGAAGAAGCATTCTGGTTGAAATTCGGATACATCCGGATAATACATTTCGTCCCAAGCGATCACCCTGTTACCAGAGGGTGCGAATGGGAGGGGGTGCATCGAACAGTACGCATAACTTACTAGATAGTCTCAGCATGTGTTTGCAATGATCGTGTACTGTGTTGCCAGCTGATCGGAAATGTACAAATGTCTACATGGTGTTTACCATACCTTTGGGAATGAAGTAGCCCCTGTAATCATCATCTTCAATGAATGTATGAAGGGCTGTCGACGGATCATCACAAATACAAACATCACCATCAGTTGGATGCACGTACCCAAGGGAAAAGTCGACTACCATCCGAGCACTTTACCTTACGACGACTTCAATGTAAGGTAAGGACGACTGGAAACCTGCCTGGCCTACGGCAGGAAACGCTGAGACAAGCGGGTGAACAGAACCGGACCGCGCTCTATATGGGCGACTACGACGTACGGGTACAGGCTTACAATGGCCTTGTCGTTGGGATCAAGCAAGCGTGATGGCCAACGATGGTCACGATTTCGCGATTGGCTCGATCCTGAATGTGGAGGTATAACACCACATCCAAGACAAGCAACTGTAGAGTAGTGACAGTGAGGGGGGTCACCGATGCCACGACAGCTGAAAGTCTCCTGCATGAATTTTACTTGAACTCGACGCACCAAACGGGTCGCACAGCTGGAATTCAACCAGGAGCGGTTCCTATTCTCAGCTAGGTGCATCGCAAGTCACAAAGACCCACTCGCTATATCATGCGGGTCATTTTGGGATATTTCACTGGCGTCAGTGAATATTCGACCGTTCAAATAATCCACGACATAGAAGGAAGTCCAATGGCTTTGATTTCCTCGCATACGGTATCGGGATAGGGGTAACCATAACTTGGTACTGGCGCTCAATCTGATGAGCGGTGGAGGAGAGTAGTTTTCCCGCAGGTTGCCTTCACAAGACGAAACGCTCCCGTCTTCTAGATGACATCAGAGACTATTGTGCGTAGCAGGGAATGGAATATTGGCTCGTCGTTCGAAACCTAGTCTCGGTCAAGAAGTAAGCAGGAGTGGGCTAAAAACTCGGTAGCGGTTCCATCGAACTTTGAATAAAGCTGGCTAGGTATACCTGTTCAAACCGGACAGAACGTCAGATACAGGTCTACTCGAGGTAACAGGGAGCATACATACTTTGAATCGCTAGGCGTCTACGGGGGAGCTAACAGCTGTGACATGTGTATGAGCGGCGGGATATACATTCGGTTTGTGGATAACGATGTTAGCGTATACTGTTCCGTATTCCCCGCCGATTAGTTTGGGAGAAACCGTTCGACGTCGTAGGCTACAACTCAGAAATGCACGAGGGTGCCGATGAGCGCCAGCGCTGGGTAGAAGCTTTGAAAAGCCTCGGCACCGAGGGCGGATGTATATATATATATATTTGAGGAGGTCTCACTTTGGTTTAGCTCTCCTTGCTGCCAGGGACCCTCCGACATTATCGGAAAGTAAGGAAGAACACGTGGGTGGACTCGAAGAACTCTGGGATATCGTACCTTCATACCCGAGGGCCATTATGAAGGTAGGAAGATTTGTCAGTGCTGCCTCTTGGAGTGCTGGTAGTACATCGACCGTCTCGATGCTCACTGAAACACTCTAGATCTGCTTCCCGCTTCATCCACCCCCTCTGATAGCCAATCTGGAAGATACGACACTACAAAGTCCAACCTGAATAGTGACCCAAGTGATCAAAGAGAGTCGACTTACCCCCCAAGGAAAGTACCGTAAAACGATCGCTTTGTTGTGAGAACAAAGACCTCGAGAATGTACTCGATGCCGTTCTCAATCACGGCGAATGATCTTGTCACATCATGACAGTTCGTTCCGTAACCGTGCACGAGAGACATGCTTGACAGACGGCCTTGCATACGTGCAATATACACGTACAGCACTTACAGGATGGCCGTGCGCGTGAGAGACGACTTTTTTGCACAATCGGGTTTAATCGTGTTACACACCAGAAAATGCCGGAGACGAAATAACGACGCACGACTTGATGCTGAGGCATGGATGATGAAACCCGTCTGATGGCTCCCACTGAACGTCGGGGGCGAAAAGCTAAGTTAGCTGGCTTACGGAAGCTGCCTTTGACCGAAAATTTTGATGGCAGATTCTGCGTGTCGATCGCTGCGTGTCTCTTTGCCCAAGTCCAACCGTACTTGTGGACAACAAAAATGAATTGTAGGTGTGGAGGGGAAAGGAGTGGAACCCTGCGAGCTCCAAGCTGGACATATCGATAAGGTCAGGATAGATACTTGAGCAGGTCCTTGGTCTCAAACTTGAACGTCGAGTTATGACCGCGTCGTTGTCTGGAATATAGGCGCGTTTCGGGGTAAACTCGGGCAGGAATCTGCAATTGACCAACCCACATATGGCCCTCACTCATGTGTAAGTGAGAAACAGGTCGAAATGGTTGCCAAACGATGATCGTCCCTAGGGGGACCAGGCCGCTCGGGGCGAAGCTGCCTCTGTGATACACAGGCAAGATCGAGCCGCTGCCGAGGAGACTATCCCGAAGAGAAACAAACGGAGGTTGCCTGGGACAGCCCAGGTATCATTTGCAAGGCTGTGAGAGCACCTGAGGTGCTCCTCAACCTTGTGCAACGTCTTTATCCAATGAGTTGCTTTGGTGAACGTGCAGTGGTAGGACAAATCTGATCTGACAAGAATCACACGGCAACTATCAATATATCATGATGCATCCTAATAGTGGATCGTTCATGATGGCGACGTAGATAAAATTCGAATGCACCGAGGTAAATCAAATGCAAACAGTCGGATGGCGACACCACTCAACTACTTACACCCAGTCGACCCCAAGTCCCGGCAACAAATAGTTTAAGGCGTCGATTCATTACAAGGATCGAGTTTGCATGATGAGCTACCAAAGTTACCAGCCCAAGAAATCCTCGAGTACACCATCACAAAGCTCATGCAACCAGCCAAAACCAGTGGAAGTGAAATCCGATCCGCAAACCCTATAGTAAAACAACAACCAGCTACTCCAGATCTAGCCTGAAGAAATCTTGATAAATCATGGATAAACAAAAGAATGAAAACGAGGGAGAATCTAGGCCAGCTCCAAAAATGGAAGAAATATTAGCACATTATCACCAGGATAATAGCGCATTAGTATCGCCATCCTATGTTGATAAGTATAAGGCATGGGTATTTTCGGTCGCTTAGAGAGCAAACGCGACGACGGCGAGAACAGCGGAGCTGAAAAGAGTGACAGCGCCGAGGGGATGAGTCGAGAGGGCGCCAGAGGTGGGGGCCAAGCCTGCATTGGCAGCACCAGCCGGGGCGAAGGCAGAGGATGTCGGCAATGAAGAAGTATGAGTCGGAGTGCTTCCGGAAGGTGGAACAGTAGTACTATCGGGCGAAGTGGAAGATCAGGCACGAAAGAAACCACAATGGCAAGACATACGGTGTCCCAGAAGTGGATGCAGAAGAGTGAGTGGCGGCCAAGCAGGAGGTGTCGTTGCTGTTACCAACAGTAATCTATTGTCCGCCATGGGAATAATTAGGCAAGAAGAATCCTATCTGGGAAAAACGTACGGTTCTGCTCCAGGCTTCATTTCCGGCCGCATCTTGAAGAGAAAGAACGACTTGAGTGCCGGCAGCGAGGTTGACGGTCCAGGTCATGGCAGTGGAAGTCTGGTTACCAAGGTCCTCGCTGTGGTGGATGAATGGTAGATCGGAGAAGGTGCCGAGAAAGACTCACAGGGCTGCCCCACAAACATCCTGGGCAGAGACAACGAGGAGGTCATAAGGGGCGTTGCCGGTATCTGTCCAAGTGATTTGGGTTGGTTGGCACTGCGAGAAAGATTGAGAAGGGAACTGCGAGGGAGAAAGGAGGGCTGACCTGGACAAGGGTAGGGGTGTCGATCGTGAAGCCGGACTGCGCGAAGACTGTGTGGATGAGGGTGATAAAGAGAGAGAGGGAAAAGAGTGTGATGAACATGGCTGCTCAACGGAATGAGTGAGAAGGGATAAATACCCGGACGGATATGAAAACGGGAAGGATGAGGGTACGTGTAAAGAAACAAATATCTTTATGCGTGTCTGATTTCAAACCCCGCACAACAACTAAGTACACGGTCTCTGTCACTGCAAAGTGATCATTTCATTGACACGCTCCTCCCACGCGCAACTTGATGTGGGTTGTCTCAGAGCTTACTCTTTACATCGTTGCCCTCCTCTACCAGTCTCCGTCGCTTCGTAATCCTATACACGTCATCAACAATGACGTCTCATCCATATTCGATTAGGAAAGACTCACCCAGAATGCACCACCACGCTTGGTTCCTTGCCAATTCCCTCCAACCCCTGTCGTTCATCCACCGGGACATATGGTCGCTCGGACGGGCCGACGTAGACTTGTTTCGGGCGCCATATCTTGACGCCTTCCGGAGATAGCATCATCTAGCGTATGATCAGCAACGTTCTGACTGGAGCAGGATCGTAAGTACCTGACGCCAGTGCGCAAGCCACCCCACAACACGGGGTACAACGAACAGGACGGGGAAAAAGTCCATTGGGAAACCTGGCATTCATTAGCTCACTTCCATATCACGGATTCTCGTCCGAATACACACCCATCGCACGATAAATCAGCCCACTATTGAGCCAAACCATGTCATCGGCGCTTGGTTTGGTTGCAAAAAACATGGACATACCTCCAAAAGTCAACATTGGGAGCGAGCTTCCGGGAGACGAAATAGTCGTCTTTGAGGGCTGCATCGTGCAATGCCATGGCAGTGTTGAGCAGAGGATCAGCACCCGTGCTGCATGACGAGTGCGTCGCGTCAACAAACGAGTCAAATAAAACAAGTCGGGGACGTACACTGCAAATACTTCATCTGCAACCTTCCTTATGATGAAAGACCGTGGATCAGACTGTCAGAAAGAAGACTCAGCAAACTCATTTTCCCCAACAGGCAGGATAGTACACATACGGTCTTATAAACACGATGGCCGAACCCGCTGAGTACCTTTTCACGGCGCTTCACAGCCGCGAGGAATTCTGGGACATTTTCAGGACTAGAATCCACGCATTGGCTCTGGCAGTTGTGGATGAGACTGATATCCTGCAAACGTACCTTCCAATAGATACCAACATCCGGATCACAGCTTCGTTTGCGCCTCCGTGAAGTGGACCACTGTGTGCCATGAATTTAGTGGGCACAGTGCGGCACCTCAGATCGATACTCACTACAACGAAGCACACCCCGCTGCAATTGCACTATATGGGTCTGGAAGAGACGATCCGGTTTGGAGGACAGTGGTACTGGAAGCGTTCAACTCGTGATCAGCGTGGAGGATGAACAGAATGTCCAAGGCGCGGACAAGGACAGGATGGGGTTTGTACGCAGTCCCGCCGGGCGTCGATGTAGTCGGGAAAGCATCACTGTGTGAGAGATGGTCAAGCTGAAAGAGGAATCTGATAAAAGAAGCCAGTGGCTTGTCAGCCTGCTGCGTTACACGCCGCGGACAGAAAGTACATACGACTCTGTATAGCTCATCCCCGTCGGTGGTACCACGAACTCTCTTCCTTGCCGGACACGGTAGGCCATTGCAGCGAGGGTCGTCGCCTTCCCTATGAGCCTGTAAATCTGCTTGTCCATGTTCTGAAGCGCAGCTGGGTTCCCCTTTGCGCTATTCGTGTAGAGGTTCTGGCCTAGAAAAGGATGCCCAGAGGGTCATCAGCGTTTTGTCCCGCCGTCCGCGTATGGACAAACACGATACCTTGCAAAGACGGGTTCGCCTCGCCGTAATAAGACCCCAAGTACGCAAATGCGCTGGTCAGGATGGCCATCGGATGGGCGTCATACCTGAAGGCGCGGAAGAATCCGGCTGCGTCTGCATGCATCACGCCGTGGTTGAGGACTTCGCGTTCGAAGTGGGAGAGTTGACTCCGAGTCGGAAGGGAACCGTAGATGAGGAGGTATGCACACTCGAGGAACGAAGATTGGGAGGCGAGCTGTTCGATGGGGTAACCTCTAGGGGGAACGCTCGGTGAGGAAAGAGGTGTGTAGGAACACGATGTACCTATAGCGCAAGATACCGTCGTCACCGTCGATGTAGGTGATGCCACTTTCGATGACGGCGGTATTCAGGAAACCACGGTCGGAGACACGTAGACCGCGTTCGGACTCGTCCTCTGGGCGGTCATTTGGGCCGGGTGGGGCGCGAATGGACTTGAAAAAGGGAGCAGAGATGGCGTTGTGTGATATACTGTGACATTCGGGAGCGACGTGAGCTTGGTCAGTGGTAGAACGCGAGGCGCACCCGAACGCACGGGACTTTATATTGTTTTCCGGTACGGTTGTCTATGATAGTCAGGGATTCGTCACGCCTGGCCATTGATGATGCAGTGTCTTGACCCATGCTGATACTAGCTGCGCGCACTGGGGACTTGGGGTATGCGGTGTTTAAGTACTTGCGGACCCGGGCACGTCACCACGTCAGAGCCGGCCCGATCTTGCAAGGTCATGATTTCACGTGCATCTCAATCACTGGTCGTGTATTGTTCAATTGTACAATGTAAATCAGCATGGTATCTTGCTCGTCTACCCTACCCGAGATGACCCGGTTGCAAATCACGGACCCGAAATGAAATGTCCCGTCTCATGCAGCACCTTCTGGTTTCTTCTCTCGCGACAGCCATCCTGACAGATATCAGGTGAGACGGAACGCATTGCTAGGAAAGAACGTACCTCGTAGTTTCTGATCATGGGCTCTTTGTCTCTCGCGATCCACAGCCCGCTGACGCGCCAACTCTACGTCAACCAATGGTGCTTCTGTGATCATCGTTCCAGTGATTAGTCACCCGCGAAGTAAAAGGGATCCATGCCATTGGGGGCAATTTTCTTCGCCTCTGCGAGCACCACCTCGGCTTTTTCAAAATACCCCAGTTCTCCCAATGCCTTGCCTTTTCGGAAGAGTGCTTTGGAGTTGGCCGGGTTCTTTGCGATTGCCTGGGCCATCCTGGTCGTCAGATCCGGAGTGTTCGGATTGTGGTGGTGATTACCTTGTCAGCGGTGTCTATGGCACGTTTCCAGTTTTCTTGTTTGAGATGACATGCAGACATATTGGCATAGATCTTCTCGAGCATGAGATCGACCTGTTGGATATTTGTCCACATACTGCAAGGTTCGATAACATGACCACTAACCTCAGTTTTCTCATCTTTTGCACTTGCGGCCTGGTCGACGGCGGAGGACGGTAGGGGAGACGGGACACCCACTCCGAGGGATTTGAGTGCGTTTCTGACTCACATGACGAACCGCCAGTCAGGGAATAGGCCGGGGAGGTTTGCATATCGACCAACGTACTTGTCGAGTCCGTGGAGATACATCAGGGCCTACAAAAATCAGTGAGATCCCGACATTA
>JBBPQZ010001147.1:0-10011 GCA_038092795.1 Boletus rubissimus | reverse complement strand
CGTGAGGTTCGGAGGTGGTGGCAGTGACAAGATAGAAGCTCGTTTTTCCACCTGCACTATCAACGTGCTCAACAACAGGCCCCGTGTCAGGGAGGGTATAGTTCCATGAAAAAGGAACTGAAATTGTGTAGTTGCATCCAGGAAGTTGGACGTGAGTGGTGGTACTGTTAATCCGGTTGACCGATAAGAGTTCACTGTTGGTCCCTGCATAAAAGGTGTAAGGCTCGAAATAAGAGCCACGATTCTCAGCACGTCCAAGGAAAAAGGCTTCGTACTCTATAGGCTGTGATCTGATGAAAGTATCACCAAAGCTTGTACCGTTCCGCCAAGAACGGGAATCATGATCCGCCCGGTGGCCAACTTGAACGCCCGAACAAAGTCCAGTCTCAAGATGGAATAGTAGGACGAAGACGTCCATCGGGAACTTCCAGTCTCGCCAAGAGTCACTAATCCCAATGAAGTGGAAACACCCCTGAAAATGTCGTTGTGTTTAATGTGGTGGGGGTAAGGCCCCCCGAATATACCTGTAAATGCCTGATCGTCTCGAGACCAAATGTATACGTACAAATGTGTCGACACGGGTGGTAATTTGTCCGGATATTGAAAGTTTGACCCCTCGTGGTCGGCTTTGTCCGGCCCCGGGCCCATCAGGCCTGAATCCGATGCGGCGATCGCAGGATTATGCCTCGAGTTCTCGATTTTTTTGTCCGTGCTGTGGAATCAGGCCTCAAGTTCTCAAGGTTTCGTCTGGACAACGGGAAGCAGATTCGAACTTGGGGGTGGTCTAGCTTGAACCCGAATAAAAATTCCTTCTCTGAGACATATTGTCATGATCACTGGTCGGGGAGCTTGCTAGTACTTGAGTGCAAAATGCGGTCATTCATCGATTAATCATTCGTCTTAGAAACTTGATGAAAAGGAGTATTCCTCGGGTTTTTGTGATAATGAGCGAATAGAATGTGCGAACATTTGAAAGTAAGTCAGTAGTTGACTCTGACGTCCGGTCACATACCTCGGGCCTCCGTTGCGCCTGTCCGGACAACGGATCAGGGTAAGGCGGCCAGGATGTCTGGACTACTGCATCAGGCTTCCTCTTCGTCTGTACCATATTTGTCTGAATGAGATCTGGCCTTGAGCTCTAAAATGGCCTTTTTGTGTCCATCTTAACATCAGGTATATTCAGGGGTCCTGGCGCAGGTGGTATTCGCGCCCCGGAAACACTGTGTTCAAGGAATACTTTGAGAAGCGAGAGATGTGATAAAAGCCAAATGGGTGGAAAGAGCAAAAGGCGTTATGAACGTGTGAAGGAAGTCGAGTGCGAACCGAGCGAGACGGTGGCGAAAAGGAAGAGTAGGTCAGATCCACCAGTTCCGGGGCACGACCATTTCCCAACAGTTGGTGCACCGGAGCTACGCACCGCAGTTGTTTATCTCAGCTTCATCACGAGAGTCTAGGATTTCTTATAATGCCTTGTAATGCCTTGTGATACAGGCCTAGTGTTGTTGACGCGGCACGACATTATCCGCCCATTCAAGTTGCTACTTGGTTATTGTACTTAAGGTCTCATAAGCACTTATAATAGTCTTATATGGCCTTGCTCAGGCCCCCATTGTTGTGTTGCATGGATCACATTCTCCATGTCACAAAAGCAGATGCAAGGCTAGGGTGGTTGTCGTGATAAGTTGTCAAAGATCTTCTCATATGAAGAAAAAGCCTTCAACGAGGCAACGACGCGCTCGAGCGCTGCACCAAGGTACTCCTCTGTGGTTTTCAACTGCTCCCGTACGTCCTCGTCGATGACGTCCGATCCCCGGAATTCCATTGCCACCCAATTGGCATCTCCGAGTGGGAAGATGATCTTATGGATGTTAGTCCGTTATGTGGGACAAGAGGAAACTTGATGCAAACATACACAGAACATCAGTAGGAGGACAGCTATATAGGCAAGTGCCACCCCCAATACATAGGCTGTACTTACAAGTATGTAGTATCCGACATAGGGCCCCGCCCTACTGGACAATAAACACGGAAAAAAAAGGGCAAGTGCCAAATTTTGATGCGGTGTACCATTGAATGGAGCGGCAGCCGTGAGGCTCATAGCGACGGACGTTGCTGTTGACGTCACAGGCGAGGATGCATGTGCGATTGTAGGTCTAGACTCAGGAATGTCCTCAACATTGCCCCATCCACCGGCTACCAGGATTCCATATCAAAAGCAGTGTGGAACCCAGAATACTTGCTTGAGTATCCACGATATCGCGATGTCGCTTCGTACAACAGTGCGACGAGGATGAGAGAACCTGGAGAAAATTGCGGTGGGTACTGCCATGATTCGGAAACAAAGCGCTATCTTACCAAGTTCACCGAGGTTGAAAGAACTGAAGGCCTGGACGATGCTGGGGAACATGAGACTCTGTAGAGTGATATTCTTTTTCGTTGAGTGCTCTCGATCGATGCGTCTATTCGAGTAGCACAACTTACGAGTAATATTTGCATTTGCCCGTCCCGCGAGCTGCCGCAGCGGACAGAAGCCCTGCTTTGGTGATGGTTAAGCCGGGGGACACGTAGATACCTGTATCACAGAATGTGATCAGTCAGGCCGGAAAAATGCAGTGAGTCGGTTAAACAGATACCTAGATGAGCTCACCGACGGAATCATAGGATATCGAGGATCAGCGATGCGAAACCTGGGGCGGGGGGTCTAGGTTTAGGTGTAGAGGATCACAGCATTGTTGACCGATGTCTCATGATGAGATTCACAGGAACCCCAAGAAATGGTTGCGGTCGACTCTAAGCCTGATACTTGTCGAGTCGGACGACTCTAATAGCAGTGGTCGCCGGTAGAAATCCGCGGCCACGCCGACTCGAGCACACAGAAAGAAGCAGCCTCGACTGCAGAGTAGAAAGGGTCGGATATGGACTCCTCTGAGGTGCGGTCCGAGTTGGCTACTGAGCTCACCAGAGACATGTCTGGTGACCTGCTACGGGGTGATTTGCTCATATCCCCGAAATTCTCGCTTCCGTTTCAATTTCTGTTCCGCCGATCAGATTGTACCATTTTTGCTCGCTTCGAATGGATCAGCGTTGCTAGATGGTGCTAAACATGAGGAAGATTAACCAAGATAAATACGGCTGTGGCATGCACAATGAGTTTACATAAACCAAATGTAGTGTGGGGGTCGGCAATTGCCGAAGTGGACAATGACCGCGTTCAACGCGTTGGTATCGTCGCGCACGTCCACGAGCACAACTTTATCAGACAACCAAGTTGCGACTCCGCAACATCTGGCAGCGTCGCCAGAAACTTAACGGACCTCATGGCGGTGCGAACAGTCTCAGAACTCGCCAACTGGGATGGCCATCTCGACCAGCAGCGAGAAAACTCAAAATGGCGTCACTCCTCGTCCAACCTCGCTCGCGATTCATATCACACACCTCTCGAAAACCAATCATTTGAGCACTCTAAACCTTCCGGCAGGTTTTCGGACCAGAAACGCGCGGAGCAGTCTGCTTCCCATTCCAATCTCGAGGTACAGTCTTTCTCTGGGTCTTCGTTCTGGTCTCTTGCTCACTTCAAACGCGTGCGCGACAGTGTGACCCATCGGAAAACTCACCTGCAAATGCGCGACTTCCCACTCGTGTCAATACCACATCAACTCCCTCGCACGATATACATCAGTACCATCACCCTTCCATCTCGGTAAGTCTTCCCCTTTCCTTACTTGTCCATTCTTCTTCACGATCCACGCAGCATACCGTTCCAAATCCAGCATTATCACTATCCCCTTTCATCGCATCGTCAAAGTCATCTCACTTCACCCCTAATTCATCTGTACTTACTTCTCGCGTCCATAACTCACGACCCCCTTCATCACGTGAACACATCGCATTATCGCGACCCGCGTTGACGGCTGAATCAGAAGTAATAGATCTCACCATTGGAGATACCGAAGACGAGCTGTCCGTCAGCGATATGTTGGTCAGTCTTTGATTCCGGCCCGATCAAAATCCGGGATGACGTGCTGATGATCATCACCATCCACATACAGGTTCCCAATAGTATGCATTCCAGCGACCGGTATCGTGATCCCGGTCCAAGCCGTCAGCCCTTATCTTCCAGGCACAGTCCCCCAATAGCTTCGGAACAATCCCTTTTCACGCCCCCTCCACCCCCTAGGAGACGTACCCGGGTGTTCATCGATTATCTAGCGGTTCCTTCGTTCCCCAAGGGATCAACCAAGGCTGATTACCAGCCAATATCCGGCCATTTCGTTGTGCCACCTCCAGAACCCACTGTTACCAGCACGCTCAAAACCTCCTCTCTCGCTGAATCCTCGGTTACAGAAGAGTGTACTCCTTCACTTCAGAAGTGGAAGGGTAAAGAACGCGAGCACGACGTAGTCTCTCCTCGCAAGAAGTACAAGCGACGAGCACCCCCTAACAGGGCAGACGCGGCTCCCAGCACGATCTTAGATGCGTTCTATGAGCCCACAATGATCCCTCTCCAAGATGTTGACACTTATCCCCCGCTCACCAATATGGACCTCGCGACCAATACGCGTTTCCAGTTCGCTCACGCATGGCGAGGGCACGCATCAAGGCTTCGGGAAGCTGAGCTGGACTGGGTCCTCAAGTTCAGGCTGCTTGGAAAAGCGTGCATCTGGGTTCGGTCAGTGGATACCTCATCGCCTCGCATTCCCGGAACCGCTGGCTGTGTCTCAAGTGAGCAGCTACGGTCCTGGGAATTGGTTCTACCAGACAGTTCGCCTCAGGAGAAGAGTTCAAAACGTGTTTCGGATGAGCAGGCCCACGCAACAGAGAGCCACTCTGTCATCGATGTCGACGCCAACTTCTCGTCACTACCGGACGACACCTTGCCTACTTCAAGTGTCGCGTTTGACCCGGCACTTTCTAATTCAACACTGTCACAAGGTTTTTCGTCGACGACCGTCGACATGGAGCATGATATGAATCAGTACTTCAATGGATTGAGCGACTCTCCGAACAAGCGCGGCCCTCCTCGTCAACAGCTCTCTCCAATGCATACCTTCCGCCCTCATCTACTTCAGTCTGCGGGGCATGCTCAGATGAACTCTCTTGGATCAGGGTTCCCATCCTTGGAGCTTGATCCCCGACTGGCAGACACAGGTGGCCATGAGTGCTTCTTGGGAGTGCCTCCAAGCCCTACTACAGCGGATATGGAATCAACGATAGCTCCTAGACTTACCCCCGATTCCCCCTTTGAACCTATGAACTACACAGCATCGCCAACTGATATCTTTGGTGAAGAAGCTCCCCCTGCGCATACTTGGTTGTTCGAACAGGCAGATGGCCTCCTGCCAGTCAATGACTCGCCTCCCACCAATCACGTTCCATCTGCCGCTCTTGGTACCATCGATCCCTCTCTTCTTGGTCCGGGACAATCATCGCTGGCACCTAAAGATACAACCCCGAAAAGACGGTCAAAACTACCAAAGCCAGTCATTTATATTCGCCGACCGATCGATTCTTCGACCTTACCTTTGGTATCCGGCAAACGGCCAGTGCAGATCAAATATCGCGATTCAGGGGGTCCTCCCTCAACCCCTTCGACTCAGTCGAGGTCTAAGGAGGCGTCATTGAACGTTGTGGAACACCCCATTGAACTACCTACGAATGACAGAGACGACTCCCCACGAGCGAAGAGACGTTCGGCACCTTCTCGCAAGCTACGTGAATATCATGCCACATCCGAGTCTGATTCCGATTTTATCCCCGAAACCTCCAAGTCCGAATCCAAGATCAAGATCAAGATCAAGCCCAAACCCAAACGGTCAGGTGTCAGAGACAATGGATCGGTCACCGAGGGCCAAGGCACAGAAGCTGGGACCGTCCCGACAGTGTCGTTCTGCCATCAATGCCGACATAGTTCCGAGCGACCCAAGATGCTGTGCTCCAACATAATTGAGGGCCGTGTGTGCGGAAAGCGGTTCTGTGACCGATGCATTCTTTACCGGTTGGTTCATTCTATTCCATTCATCCATCTGGCCGTTCTTCCTCACTGAACTCTCTTTTTTTTTTTTCCCTCTTCGTCCCACCTTGATCTATCCTCTGGGCGTGATGTTAGATACCCCGACGTCACCTTCGACCAACATAGCGCAGGTTTCCTGTGCCCAGCGTGCACGAACACGTGCAACTGCTCGCACTGTGCGAGGAGCAGGGGCGAAGAATTCATCTCGATGAGGCTTGGAGGACTTGCAGCTTCGATATTCAAAACCAAAGTGACGCTCGTGCGGGACGTCAGCGAACCACTCCACCGCGTCAAGTCATCGGCCACGCGACGGAGCGCAAGTGAAGTGACGACGCCGACGCCTGAACCTGGCGTGCTACAAACACAGTCACAGTTCTGGGCGCACGTGTACGGGATGGAAGGCGAGCACATGGGGAGCGCATTCATGACGCGCGAACACATGGGGCGTCTACACACGCACGGACCGTCGCCATCGCTTGAGCTTCCAAGACCGCAGCCACCGAAGAAAGCTGAAAAGCCTACAAGACGCGGGAAGAAACGGGAGAAGCCTAGGGGACCGCGCGTGTTTGTCGGGCGTCCTCTCGAGTCGTGGAAGGTCCGTGCGCTGCGCGACCTCGAGCCGAGCGTGGACGTAGAGACGATTCGGGGCAAGGGAAAAGGTAAAGGGAACACCGCTGACAATCGCCTCGCGTCCGCCACCCCTGGTTCCTCTCGCCGACGCCGGTGCTTCATCGGCAACCCTGTGCCGCTACACGAGCCGTATGGGCGAATGCCGGGAACGGTGAGTCCGGCGCCTCCGTCTTCGCGCTCCTCGACACCTGCGCTCGACTCGGATGGCAGCCTCACCCCGCTGTCCGAGTTGGAGGCGGACTACTGGCCACAGCCCGAGGTGGGGGAGTGTTGCTCGTGGGCGCCACCACCACCGCCAGGCACGATCGTCCATTCTCTCTCGTCGGATTCATCCAGCTTCTCTGGTCCGTTTTCGGGGGAAGTCCCGGGTCCCGGGCTACCTGGTGTTGTGGGTACGGAAACAGACCTGGTCGGGCAGCAGGGTTCGGGCGTGGAGGTGAACACGGATATGGATGTTGACGTGAACGAGGACGAGCAGGGATCAGCGTCGACGGCGCTGTCCGCGGAAGACTTGGCGAGGGCGATCAGTGCTGCGCTGGCGGCGCTCAGCGTCGCAGGGACCTCTTGAACTATGGTCTTTTCGAATCATGTCCAACTTAAATATCATGTATATGGTCCGCTTGGTCTACAGCAATTAGAATAGGAAATGGATTTTAATGATCAAACACGCGTGTACTTGTACACATGAACACCGACGAGGGGGAGGTATGTAGTGTACATCGGATCATCAAAAGACGGTATACGGATCACATCTAAAGCAAACGTTGAGGGTGAGGACGTGCACGAAACGGAGAACCCAATACGGTCACGTACTAGCCACATCCAGAATGCCTCGATCTTGTTCCTGGGAGGGGGGTCATCGTGTCTGTTCGCACCGACATGCGTGGGTCAGTTCCTTTTATGACAACAAAAAAAAAGAAAGGTAAACGCACGTCATTGCATCGAATTCTGCCACGTTTGTGACAAAGTCCATCTCGTCTGGCTTGATGATGGGCACGCGCATGACGAGCTTGGCAGCGACGTAAAGGACGGGGAATAACATGATCGGGAGGTAGTCGGTCACGAACGTGGCGGTGGACCAGTTACCTTTGAGGAAGACTTCCCAAGCGCTGAACTGGAGGAGCGGGAGGGAAGAAGTGCATAGGCGCAGGTGGCACGGGACCAACGAGAAGAGGGTGGGGTGTCAGTATGATCACTACACAAAAGGAACGAGGGGACACGCACGAAGAGCACGAACGCGGACCCACAGATACACCACCATCCAGCGAATGGCTGCACCCTAGGGGCGAACGGGAGCGTTCTCCTGTCGATGCCCTGTGCTTTCAGGCCATTGTAGAACCTGAGATATGTCAATCCGATACCAAACCAGGTAACCAAACCGGCGGTGGCGGTGAAGTTGGAGAGCCAGGTAAAGACGATACCGGAACTGGTCCCGAGTGTCATAAATGCGAGGAATGCAAAGCAAGAGCAGATTCCAACAGCGACGTAGGGTAACCCAGAGCGCGTTGTGCGTCCGAAGATTTTTGGAGCACTGCCAGAGACAGCAAGACCGTCTAAGGGATGATGTGTTAGTGTGATGAATGCAATCACTGAAAATATGGTCTGCATACATAAACTACGTGATGCAAGGTAGAGATCACTTGAACTAGCAGACCAGGCGGAGGTTAGAATGGCAGCGTTGATAATCTATAAGAAATATCAGTGTCCGAGACTAGGCGAGACTCTTTGATCTCTATCGTACCGAAGGTAAGACCTTGATACCGGCTTCGTTGAAAGCAATGACAAACGGCGAGGCAGAGGCGTTGCTCGAGTTGAGGTTGAGCAACGGGTTGTTGGAAGGGACGAGTAAACCAATAATGAACACGCCCCCAATGTAGAATACCAAAACACGGAAGTACACCCTCCTGATTGCCTTTGGGACGTTCCGGCGGGGATTCTTTGCCTCTGCAGCTGCCATCTGGTGATAGTAGGTCAAGCGAGGGGGAGAGTGGCCACGATGAGAAGACGCACTGCTACTGCTTCAGTGCCAAGGTACGAGAACACAGCTTGGGTGGCGACGCTGCAGGTACCAAGAAAGTGGCCTTTTGGACCAGTGAACCCATGGTAATCCGTGAATGGTCCCGGATTCTTCCAGTATCGGAACCCAATGCGATCGTGGTTTGGACCACCACCTAAATCAACAACAATACCAAGGATAATCATTCCTGTTATGGTAATGACTTTTATTGAGCTAGATATAGATTTGTGAGCGGAGAAACAGATGGAAGCTTGATGCTTGGATTCACCTGAACCAGAACTCTGCTTCTCCATATGCTCCTATGGCGAATTGTAAGAAGAAGGAAGAAATTAACGAGAGAGTTCTCACCGACGCCGAGGGCATTGATCCCAATGGCGACGACCAAGCACATGGTAATCCAGACGGCAGGGCTGGTAGTCTTGTCCCAAAAACTGATGATAGCTGCCGCCGCAGACAATTCAGCTACAGGACATTGAGTATCAGAAGCTTTTCATGTTCTGATCGTACGGACCAGGTAGGGTCAGCTACATCACGAGAGTGAGCTAGGTGCTAGATTTCATGCTGAAATAATCGTACCGTCCATCCATACCAATAATTCCACCCAACTGCAAAAGCATAGGCAGGATCAATAAATCGCTCAGCAAGCTTAATGAAACCTCCAGGGAGGGGTAGGAAAGCCGTCATTTCGCCAAGAGAGAGCTGTGATGAGATATTAGACTATGTGTGACTGGAATTAGTGGAGACAGGTAAAGACCATAGTGGCAAAACATATCGTTCCAACAAATATGTAACCCAAGAGAATACCGACAGGACCACCATTCATGAGGGAAGATGCTGTTCCGAGGAAGAGACCGGTACCGATGACACCACCGATACTGAAAGCGAGCCTCGGTCAGCTCTGGTTGGAACAGCAAGTACGGAGAGACACGTACGTGATCATGGCGACATGACGGTTCTTCAGCTTGCGGTGAAGGGCGCTATGAGCCTCGGGGGATGCTGCTTGGCCCTCGACCGACATGACATCGGCTTCATAACCGAATTTCTTCTCGTTGGCACCTTCGTCGGAGGCCATGATTGAAGCAGGGAAGAGAAAGAGGGTGAGGGTGACAGGAACCTAAATAGTACGCCTTATCAGAAGTCCGCATGCCACTGGTGACCTAAGGGACTGCTCCGATGCAGATAAGGTGGTGCCAGGTAGTGCCCTGACACCCCTGAAACATTTCCTGGATGCGGTAACCGCTACCTAGTAGGGTTGGCTGCACGCGACCTAAGTGCCGTGATTCATCCCTGAAACATTTCCTAGAAGCGGACTATATACCTATGTGGCTGCACCCGACCTCATCTGTATGTGCTG
>JBBPQZ010001146.1:0-10022 GCA_038092795.1 Boletus rubissimus | reverse complement strand
ACATATCTCTTGCACAACAAGTGCAACAACACTGTAGTCTAGCAACCTACTGTTGTCTAGCCCCAATACTAGTGTGTGACCACTAGGAGATCATAATACTAACCAGACCATTAGTCGAACCATTTTAATTACTCTAGTCTGTATACATTTGTAGAGGATTGGCGAACAAACCACGTACTGTCCACACTAAGTTTATCACTGAATTCCTCTAGGAGATATTTATCCCTAGCTTATAGTGTAACATCTGTGGGTAGGTAAGGCATAAGTCTGGGGAACTTTGTTTTAGTTCCATTGCATTTGCCTACAAAGAAGACACCAGTCATAAAGGCGATCAGTTAGGATGATGATGAAGATCTCCCGCGTCTTCAAGAGATAGACAATGACGATGAAGACGTCCCAGCGGTCAGGAGGGTCAGATTCAAAAAGATGGATTTTTAAATAGGGGAACTTCTTCAATGCGAGTCTCCCCTTCATCTCCTTTGTGTGCACCTGTACTTGTAACATCTACCACCAAGGCAATGCAAATTCCCATTCAAGTAATCGTACTATCGCACACATTGAAAGCCATCGACACCCACGCCCTCATCGATAGTGGAGCCAACATCTCCTGTATCGACTGGGACTTCGCCCGCAAGCACAAGCTTCCTCTCACGAAGCTTGATAAACCAATTTACGCCCGGAACGCCGACAACTCTCTTAACAAGAAGGGCGCTATCTGGTACTCCTGCTCGCTGTTCCTCAATATCGAGGGAATAGCACAATAGGTCACCTTCATGGTCATGTCTCTCGGGTGTGACAATGTCCTCCTCGGACTCCCTTGGTTGAAAGAAACCAACCCTGCTATTGACTGGACCAAATGAACTCCTTCACTCTCCGAAAGTCTCGACTAGTCAAAAGAACTCTATGCCTTGCACTCGACGGATTATGACCATCACTTGTCCAAATTCTGGAAACCACCACCCCACGCACCTCAACATATCCATGTTGACTCCGTCACCCACTCTCATTTGTTTGAGTATAACGAATGGAGAGATCCCTCTGCCCATTGCCAACATGATAACGACATTCGGATCATATTCTGCATCATTAAAAGCGGATCTCAATACATCCCTAAAGGATCCCCAGTCATTGGATGCCTCACCCAGGCTACCGAACTCGCTATGGCTGCTGAGAAGGAGAAACCTAAACCAGTTCTCCCAGCAGAATACTTTGAATTCGCTTCCGTCTTTTCGAAGGAAGCCACCGACCATGTCCCACCCTCGTGGCCTTATGACCATGAGATTAACCTCAAAGACTCCTTCGCTCCAAAGATTGGGAAACTATATCCTCTCTCACCCGAGGAACGCACTGCCACCGAATCCTTTTTACAGGAAAATCTAGATTGCGGCAAAATCCACCCCTTAAAGTCTCCTCAAGCTTCCCTGTTCTTCTTCGTCAAAAAGAAGGACGGTGGTCTTCGCCCCTGCCAAGACTATCATTACGTCAACGAACATACCGTTCATGACGCCTACCCTTTGCCCCTAGTATCCGATCTTGTCGACAAACTCCGCGATGCCAAGGTATTCACCAAGTTCGACGTCCGATGGGGATATAACAATGTCTGTATCAAAGACGGACATCAATGGAAGGCCGCCTTTATCACCCATAAGGGGCTTTTCGAACCCACTGTAATGTTCTTCGGTTTCTGTAACTCACCCGCCACTTTCCAAAGATTCATGAATGATTTCTTTCAAGATATGATCGCCGAAGGATGGCTCGTCATCTACATGGACAACCTCCTTATCGCCTCCCCCAATGAAGCGACACATACAGAATGAACTGAGCGCGTTCTTCAACGCATGACTGAACTCAACCTGCACCTCAAGCTTGAAAAGTGCAAGTTCGCCACTACTGAGGTAGAGTATCTTGGAATGATTGTCAAACCCAGACAGCTTGCTATGGACCCCATCAAGCTTGACAGAATCGCCTCCTGGCCAGTCCCCTCCACCGTCAAGGATGTCCGATCTTTCCTTGGCTTTGCTAACTTCTACCGACGATTCATTCCCAATTACTCTAACATCGCTCGCCTCCTCATAGATCTCACCAAGAAGCTTAGTTTGTGGTCCTGGTCGTCGGCCTGTACTCATGCCTTCAACACCCTCAAAGTGCTCTTTCTCCAGAAGCTGGTTCTGCAAATGCTGAACCTCGCCGCTCCTTTCGCCATCGCCACTGACACCTCAAAATACGCTTCTGGAGGTATCCTCCTTCAGACCGACGCCAACGGAGAATGGCATCCTTGTTCTTATATTTCTCAGTCGTTCTCCCCCACTGAACGAAACTATGACATCTATGACAGAGAACTCCTCGCCATGATCCACGGCTTGAAAGCGTGGCGCCATTATCTCCATGGCTCCGCTTTCCCTATTCAAACCTTCACGGATCACAAGAACCTGACCTATTTCCATCAGCTGCAAACCCTCAACTGCCGCCAAGCCCATTGGCTAATTGATTTAGCCAACTTCGACCTCAAAATGATCCATGTTCCCAGCACACAACTCGCCGGTCCCGACGCTTTATCTTGATGGCCGGATCTTCTTCCAGTGTCTGACCTTGACAACGAAGGTGTCACACTTCTCCCGCCTTCTCTCTTTATTAATACTATTGATGCCACTCTTCACGAACGCATCAAAGAATCCTCCGAATCTGACACTTTAGTTTGTCAGGCCCTCCAGTCCATGAATGAGGAGATTCCTCCTGCATTCCGCTCCCGCCTCGCTGACTGGCAACTTGATGCCGGTGTCCTGACCTATCAGGGTCGCGTCTACGTCCCCGCCGACGATTCCCTTCGTCGTTCAATCCTCCAGTACTGCCATGATCACGAGACCGCCAGCCACCCCAGTTTCCTCAAAACTCGTCAGCTCGTTGCCGCCGAATTCTGGTGGCTGGGCCTCGCCGCCTATGTCCGTCGCTATGTTGAAGGTTGTGCCACCTGTCAACAGGCGAAATCCAACACTCACCCCTCCGTTCCCCCCCTCACTCCGATTAAATCCACCGCGTCTCACCTGTTCCAACAAATTTCCTGCGATTTGATCACCGACCTCCCAGTCTCCTCCGGTTTTGACTCGCTCTTGGTTGTGGTCGACCACAGGCTTACAAAGGGGGTAATTTTATGCCCTACCAAGAAATCCATCACCGCCGAGGGCGTCGCCACCCTCTTTTTCCACAAAGTCTTCCTCCGCTTCAGCCTCTATGACAAAATCATCTCTGATCAAGGACCCCAGTTCGCGAGTTCGTTCACACGCGAGCTGGGAAGACTACTGCGATACGACCTGTTCCTCTCCACAGCGTACCATCCACAGACCGACGGAGAGACCGAACGCGTCAACCAAAAAGTTGAGACTTATCTCCAGATCTACTGTGGATCCAACCCAGGATCATGGGCAGATTTGATCTTCCATGCTGAATTCGCACACAATCACTGCCCTCACTCCGTCACAGGCAAATCCCCTTTCTTCCTCATGATGGGATATGAACTCCACGCATTGCTGCCAATCATTGCCAATTCGGATCTCCCCGCAGTGGAAGACCACCTGAAGACCCTTTCAGCTGCCCGAGATGAGGCTCTCGCCTCCCATGAGCTGGCACGTCAGACCATGTCAGCCCGAACCAGACAACACTTCAAACCCTTTGCCCTAGGAGATAGGGTCTGGCTCGAGGTGCGGAACCTGAAACGTTCCATTGCAAATCCCAAGTTCGCCTCCAAACGAGAGGGCCCCTTTACCGTCACTAAAGTATTATCCCCGATCACATATCAACTATGCCTCCCCAAAGCCTGGAAGATCCACCCGGTATTCCATGCGTCCCTCCTCTCGCTGTATCGCGAGAATGACACTCATGGGGCTAACTACCCTATGCCCCCTCCGGATTTAATAGATGGCGAAGAAGAATACAAAATCGAAAAGATCATCAAACACAAAGGATCAACAGGACGGCGCTCCTTTTTGATCTGTTGGAAAGGGTATTCGACCGAAGAAGACTCTTGGGTTCCGGAGAGGCATCTGATAAATGCAGACTCCGCCCTCAAGGCATATAAAAACCTCTTCCCCTCCGTCTTTTCTTCTTCCTCTAAGAACTAACATGGCCATTAACTTCACCCCCACTGATGAAATTCCCCACTTGACTCTTACCATCGCCCAGATCTACGAACAATACCAAGTACCTCCTGGCTTCGCCTCGCCTCTCGCCATCCCATCCCCGCCTCACGAAAACCAAACCTTGTTCCCTGAGGAGCATGATACATCGTCTCCTCCAATTCCCTCTTCTCCTTCTTTTGTACCTACTTCCCCACTTGTTCCCTACGATAGTGTTACCGGTGTTGACATTGCTGCACAACGCCCTCCTACTCCTCCTATGGATCCTGCAGATAGCCCTGCAGATGATACTGAACAAGCCTCTCTCTCTGTAGATGTCCCAACCACCGCGTACTGCCTCAGTGATGGTCCCCCTACCATCTTTGAGATCCGCGAGCTCACGGAGCTCATCACCGATCCCGGTCTTGCGACCACCCTAGACTGTTACCTCGACTCAGCGTCCCCCCTATACACCCTTTACAGCGCCTACTTGGTGAACCTAAATATCATCGCCCTCACCCACGCTCCCACCGCCAACGCCAACCGGTCCTATGTGGCCCAATTTATCTACCAAGATGCCATGCAGGCACAGTCCTGCCTCCTCGTAGCTCTCCACCAACTTGGCATGCTCACCCTCTTAAGGGACATGCATCGCTACCTCCTGGCCATGGCCACACAAACCCGTCCCCTCACCCGGGAACTCTATGAGGTGCTCGCCGTCAAACACCATTGCACCTGCCAACATGCGACCCCAACAGTCTCCCTCGCCGAGGTCGAAAGACCTCCCCCTGCCAAACCTGTCACGGTCTCGCAGGCCCTCACAATTCCTGCCGCACCAACCACCCCCTCCACTTCTTCAACCCCACTTGGGTCCGAAGAGGATAGACTTATGCAATGTATCGAAAGCACTTGGACCAGCGCTGACGGTCGCCTTTCCCTCCCAGACTCTCACCCCCGAGCTGGCAAACGTTGCTACTCCTGCGGCAGTATCGGCCATTTTCAGCGCGACTGCCCCGTGCACCAATGCACAACTTGTCTCCGGTGGGCCCCAGGACATATTCTCGCCCGATGCCCTCTCCAGCATCGCACCGCCTCTCCACCTCCTCATTGCATCCCACCTCCATGACAACAATTGTCCTCGTCCTCATCCACCCAAACGTCCTCCTCGTCATCTTCCTCTGGATGTTGTTGTTCCCGTCACAGAACCAACTCCTCTCACCGACAGGGAATACCCCCCGTCCCTCGTCACTCCACCCCTGTCCTTCGACACTTTCCTCGTCAATGTTCTCCCTCTCCCCTCATCAACCGTAACTACTCCGACGAGGAAGATTGCATCAATGAAACTGGTTACGGTAACATCACGGGCTCTCCGGTTGGCGGCCCCGTTCTCTACTGATTCCCCCATGGTCGAGCTGCTGTGTGCTCTCATGGCCGAATTGTCTCTGTCTACGTTGTGGTCTTGACTCTACAAGGGGGGTAATGTTACAACTTTTCCTTTTCTTCGTACTTCTCTTTCGCCTCTGCTCCATCCATGTACTACCATCCGTCCACGCTCATGACGTTAATGTTATGAACTACCGCCGAAGCGTCTGATCACTTCCACAAGGCTTGGATGATTGCTCGCAGAGTACATAACTCCTGGCTCAATGAAGAGGGTATGTGGGTCCTTTCCAAACAATGCAGTCTACAATGACCAAGAAGGCCAAGGCAATGACTATCGCAGTGAACAAAGTGGATTAGACTGGGGTTTCTAGTCACATAGTACTAGTTTATATACTGTACAGGCGCGCGCACAGACCATGCTATGCATGGGATGAATTACCATAAATAGACTAAGTGATCTCACGAGTGTGAGCATGAAACAACGGAGATTAATGGGGCTGTGTAAGAAGAGCAGAAATTAAAAGAGCACAATCACCTCATGGTATGACATCATAAGTTCTAGACCTGGTCATGTGAGGGTTATCACGGTCACGTGCACAGATCACGTGACTGGAGAAGAAAAGATTACAAGTCCAAAAAGTTTGAAAATGTTCGTATATTATAACAGTTAAACTGACTGCAACTCCGGTTGGTGACTAGCCAGCTAACAGTCTCTGCCAACCTGTCCACAGCCTCTGTTAACTAGAGGTCACGTCCTTGGGCTCCCTATTTCCTTGTCTCAGTTTCCCGTCATTTCGCTTAGGAACCTCTCATACGACAGATTCTAGAACACCCATCGGACTTCATTCCTTTTCTCCACCTTGGGCTTCTTCGACTGCCTCCATACCCGTGGTACTTCCTCTTACCTTATTTGTTCTAAACTAGTGATTCTCCCACGATGCGTTGGCCGTGTATTCTCTTCCTTAATTACGCGTCCTTCCTTTTTGGGCTTCCTTCTGATTGCTCTGGTTATAACTAGATCTTTAGTTTAGACCTCCTTTGAGCTACCTTGTATCTCGTCACCGCCTAGCAATCTATTTGCTTCTTTCGTCTTACTTGCCCCGCGGTTAGGAAACCCCTAGATCGCTTCTTCGATCGACTTGTCCTTCGACTCGTCAATACCTTGTCCATCGTTGGAGGAATCCCCACAATGGAAGTACTGCATCGTCGGCTCCCAACCTGACTTCTTTGATTGGTTCGCTCTACGCTTACTGATATCTTTGAGGAATCTCCTTGACCCTTGCTGACGGAGGAATCCCCATGTCAGAACTACTGCGTCGTCGGCTCCCAACCCAACTCCTTGACATCGAAGGCCCCTTGCAATTACTCCTACCCCAGGTAGTCGTAACAGGAATGGGAAGGGGACGGGAGACGACTTGTTGTGCCACTTGCACTTGGGAATACTTGGGAACAGGTACATAAGCACCTTGGTCATAATCCCAAACGACCTGCTGACACTGTTGAGAAGGATGGGGTGGACAACGATATGGGTTTTTGGGGCAGTCAGGTTTGATATGCCCAGAGAGGTTGCACAGGAAACAAGTCCATATGTCTTGCCTTGCGGGTGCAGCCTGCTGCACGCCTATCTCCATGGAAGCACCACAGCCTGGTTGTACTCCTATAGCTGTAAACTGAGGATGTTGAGAGGGGGGAGGCTGAGAAGGAGGTGGATACTGATAATGACCCTGAGGCCTTGGGACAAAACGAGTATTTTGGGGAGGACCCCGCTCTATCGCCATTTGCTCGTATGCCCTGCCAATGGCCTGATAGTTGGCCTTGAGATTGTAGATGTCCATATCTATTCTGGGGTGGTTCATTCGAACCCTTTCATAGATATGGTAATTGACCGCCTTCTTTAGGAGAGTAGTGGCATGATAGTCCTCGATGTCTGCTTCTTTCTAGAGGACCTCGAACTGCTGAAGGAAGAGATTGATTGGATGATTGTTTTGGTGAAGGCCTTTCAATTTCTGAAGAGACTCATGGGCGAGTACGTCAATCTGGAAGTATTCCTTGATCTCTTTTTGGAGCTTAGCCCAACTAGGCCAAGCCGAATCTCTTTTGATGCCAGTTATAACATCCTCTGAATTGTGTACCTCGGACTCCTCGTCATCCAGGTACTTCTCCAACATAATTTGGGCAAATCCATCAGCCTTCTTTTCAAAGTGTGAGAGGATGGCAATGCATCTCAGCTTATCAGACTTCCATGTTTGGGCGTCAACCCATAACTGCAACTTTACCCACCAAAGATGGAAGGTGGTTCGATCGCCATCCCATTTCTCAGGATCAGCAATCTTTTTTGTCATGTTGGACTTTTCCTGATTGATGTTTAAGGCAGCAAGCCTTGCAACAAGGTCATCTAAGTCCACTGACGTTGACATACTTTTTTATGGGTTGTAGGTATCAGGTGGGACAGAGGTAGGAGTGGAAGTGTTCATCTCCATAGAATTTGAAGGAGAACGAATGGTGTTCAGTGCGTTGTTTATCATAGGAAGGCCAATAGACCTTGTGGGTGCAGGGTCAGGACAGAATCTTGAAAATCTTCTTTCAGTTGCTTACTATGTGGACTATTTCAACCACACTCTGGGCAACCTACAAACTTGCTGCTGGAAAAAGTACTTCTTTGATCAAAGGTAATACCTTCTTCTCTGAATACACTGTCTAAGGTGGCCGCAGCGACCTATACTAGAATCCAAAATGAAATACGAAACAAGAGAGGCATGGGAGAGACTGGATCTGCCTGGCTACAGTGTATGGAAATACTATCTGCATTAGACGTGACGTTACAGGTGATCACACGAACCTGGATACACCGGCATAGTACCAACACAGACAGCTAGGCACTCAGCTAACGATGGGGGTTAGTGCACCATGCCCGGTAGCAACGTTATCCTTATTTGTATGGTGGACAACCATATATAAACAGCATGGGGCAAGTGCTGGTCTCGCTACCGTCAAGTGGTAGTACCTCTTGTTCCCTTAGCTCTGGGACCTGAGCGTTGTGTATAGCAGTCTAATCCAAGTGTTATGACTCTATCATGAACGACAAAGAAACTTCACAAGGCTCAGAACTACTTCACAGGATACACAATTCCTGGCTCAAAGATGAGGGTAAGGGGGTCTTCTCCATCCAACACAGTCTATAATGACCAGATGGCCAAGGCAATAACTATCGTGGTGAACAAAAATGGATTAGACTGGGAATACCAGTTGCAAAGTGCTACCTTATATACTGTACATGCTCGCGCACAGACCATGCTATGCATGGGATGGGTTACCATAAATAGACTAATGGATGCCATGGTCGTGAGAGAAAATATAACAGAAATGAAATGGGCTGTGTGAGAAGAGCAGAAATTAAAAGGTCATGGTCACCTCATGTTATGACATCATTAGCTCTAGACCTAGTCATGTGAGGGTTACCATGGTCACATGCACAGATCACATGACTGAGAAAAAGAAAAGATACAAGTCTGAAAAGTTTGAAAATGTTCATATTATAACACATAACTTACCACATACTAGCATGGCCCCATTCTGCAAGATGATAACACACGCCCCTATATGGAACTAGTAGGTTTGGCCGCAATGGGTAGTGTTACAACTTTTCCTTTTCTTCGTACTTCTCTTTCACCTCTGCTCAATCCATGTACTACCATCCGTTCTAGGACCTCTGATATGATATGTCCTAGCATGGCCCACAGACTTTATTCCTTTTCTTCACCTCGGGCTTCTCCAATTGCCTCCATACCCGTGGTGCTTCCTCTTACCATATCTGTCTCGTTGATTCTCCTGTGATGCGTCGGCCACGTGTTCTGACTTTCATCATTACGCGTCCTTCCTTTTTGGGCTTCCTTCCAATCTGTTATGTGTCTTCTTTTGATCCGTAACACATAACCCTTTCTTTTATAGTCTTCCTTGCATTCCTTGCTATGGTCTGTGTGCAAGGAGACTTAGTATATAATCGACTCAAGTACCACCTAGATTACTAGTTTAGACCTCCTCCGAGCTACCTTGTATCTCATCGCCTAGCAATCTATTTGCTTCTCTCATCTTACTTGCCCTGTGGTTAGGAAACCCCTAGATCACTTCTTCGATCGGCTTGTCCTTTGACTTGCCAATACCTTCAGGGAATTTCCTTGATCACCACCATTGGAGGAATCCCCACAATGGAAGTACTGCGTCATCAGCTCCCAACCCGACTTCTTGACCGGTTCGCTTTTCGCTTACTGATACTCTCGAGGAATCCCCTCGATTACCACTGACGGAGGAATCCCCATGTCAGAAGTACTGCATCGTCGGCTCCCAACCTGACTCCTTGTCATCGAAGGCCCCTTGCGATTACTCCTACCCCAGGTAGTCATAACAATGTTACGAACTACCTCCGAAGAGTCTGATCACTTCCACAAGGCTCAGGTATCTGCTCGCAGAGTACACGGCTTCTGGCTCAAGGATGAGGGTATGGGGGTCTTCTCCGAACAACACAAGCTACAA
>JBBPQZ010001145.1:0-10024 GCA_038092795.1 Boletus rubissimus | reverse complement strand
TATGACGGGCGTCCATTTGGACGATGTTGCAGAGGACGACGTTGCAAGGATTGTTGCCGAGCGAGATCAACTTGCCCGCGAAACAGAAGATGATTGGGTACAGATGGTGCTATTTTCTGACTGGAGCCATGGTTACCTACAGATGATGACACTGATGAGTGAGGCCAAGGCTGTGGTGGAGGATCTCGCAGATTGGATAGAGGATGCATTTGTGAGACATTCGGGCAAGGAAGAGAGGACGAGCAAAGTTCTGGAAGCCATGGAGGCAGGAGGGACGAAGAAGAAAAGGGAGGCAAGGCGGAATTCGCCTCAGGCTTCTCGCTCCCCAACGAAGCGAGTCATCTGCCACGCACCGTCGACCGAGAATAGCGACGCTGATGGCAATGGGAAAGTGGACGCGAGTCCGTTCGCGTCTGGGACGGAGACGGACGACTCAGGGATCACGTTTGTCGCACGCAAGCGTGGTGGGAGCGGGACGCCGATGACCCAGTCACGCAGGAGCTCTGATGAGCGGGCTGATGTGATACATATGAAACAAGGGCACTCGTCGCCGTCGCTGTTGAGCGAACGCAACGACGCCACCGCCCAGCGCGAGCGGGAGAGTGCGACTGGTACGCCACGGGCGGGCAATGGCAAGACAGGGCAGCGTATCACAGAGACAGAGTTGATGCGACGGCGGAGGTTGCTGGATGCACATATCTTTGATGGACCGGGCAGTAGTTAGTTGGGTCTACATACTGAACTCGAATGATTGGATCACATACAAAAAGAGCATCCGGGCACCGCGAGGGAAGATGACGTGTGTGACACCGCATTCTATGCTGACCAAGAAGACCCGATTTGGAAGGTGGTGCGGTGCTGCGGCGCTGCATGCTAAATGGAGACACAGCCACGTCGGTCGGTCGGAAACAACGTCGAGCACGCTGACTTGTCCGGCACTATCGTCCACGAGCGGGATCGCCACCAAACAAGTCCTAGCCTGCTCCGCCTCGGCTTCTCCTTCTATTCCGTACTCCTCTTCCCTGTCCAGGGCTGTGTTCACCCATCACCTTCAAATAAGCCCCAGACGTGCGCCTTGGCTTTTCCACTCAACTCAAAAAGCACCCGGACGTTCTCTACAGAACGCTCATTAACTTTCTTGGCCCTGTTTTATTTCACATCAAAAAGAAGCTTTCCTTTCCCTCGCCTAAATAATAAAAAGGGCCCACCCCAAGCCATGGACCTTGATCCTGCAACTCAAACACGGGTTCAGTGGCAAAATCCAATCACACATACACAGCAACGCCAGCCTGCCATCGACCCTGCCGTCAGCCACGAGTTTCACTCCTATAACCATCACAACAGCGACCCCGAGAATCTAAACTACCCTCCTCCGCTCGCCAACATGCCGCAGCAGTCCCCTCCTCAGCCTCACGCCCAGCCGCCCTCCTTCCCCCCCGGCGCTGGTCCCAACGATCCCACCGAACAGCATGCCCATTATCCCCCCGGTCATGCGTATAGGCGGAGCCACAGCAACTCGCCTTTTCGTCATACATCCCACCCATCGCCCTACCCGATCCCCTCCACCCCGGCTCAACTCCCCCCGATGACGCAGTCGGTCCCGCATCACCCCGATGCAGTCAAGCAAGAAACGGCGTACTACACACCCACCGCCGCCGAGCTGTATAACCAAGCGCTCGCATCCTCGTCCGTCCCGCCTGGCGATGGATCACCGCATTACCCGTCTTCGAGTGGGGTACCGAGGCTACCACCAATTTTACAGGTGGAGAAGAAGCAGGTTACGACGTCTGCGACCCAGGCGGCGAGTGCGAGTCGAAGGAGGAATGAGGCCCATTTCATCTGTCCCGTACCAGGTTGTGGGAGTACGTTTACGCGTCGGTTCAATTTGCGAGGTGCGTGGCGCTCGTGGTGTGTGCGCGATCGACGTTGCTCATGCGTGCGTTCTTACTAGGTCATTTGCGATCGCATACCGAGGAGCGCCCGTATGTGTGCGAGTATCCAGATTGTAAGAAGGGGTTCGCGAGGCAGCATGATTGCAAGTGAGTAGTCGTCGATCGTGGTATCGGGCGTTGTAGGACGCTCGAGCTACTCTCTTGTTTCGATTTCTGATCTTGTGGCGATGACGTGTGCGGGACTCATCACTCGTCTTACAGACGACATCAAGCGTTGCATGCTACGCGGTCCCAATCAAACATTTGCCAAGGTTGTCGGAAGACGTTCAGTCGTTTGGATGCACTCAACGTAAGTGATCATCATGAAGTGCTTCTAGTGTGGCACTCCCCTTTCTTTGGATCTCATTCATCTCTTATATGACAGCGACATCGTGAGTGGACCATTTGGACACGCGTCGTCCTTTGGTTTATGAAAATCATAACTGACCCAAATGCGTGTTGCAGTGCGTTCGGAAGGTGGTGCCGAGTGTAGGCAGGCGGTCGAGGCTATACAGCAAGCACAGGTCCAGGCCCAAGTGCAAGCCCCGCAGGTTCAGGCGCAGGTCCAGGTGGCTCAGGGGCCACCACAATCACATGTACCCTTACAGGGGCTTTCGGTGGTGAATCCACCACCATCACCTTCGAATCGACCTGGTCCGAGTAGCACCAAAATGTTGCAGACGCCACCGGCGAGTTGATTGGTGAAATGCTGTGGATGCTCTGCTCTCTTCGGGGACATGACATAGATGCGAATGACTAATGACGTGCCTGATGGACGAACGGGACGCTCTAAGCGTGTGTGTTTTTCCTCCATGCACGTTCCTTTTTGACTGTGTATGGTTCTCCTTGCATTTTTTTTTCTCTTTTCTTTCTTTGTTGATTGTTTTTTTCTGCGCGTGGATGTAACACTGTTACTTTTTTTTGTAACAAACATTCTCTTTGGCCCCCCCTTTCGACACACGTTGTATACATTCGAAGGGCGTCCTATTTGTTTTTTTTGGAACGGGGCAAGAATCCTTATGGGTCTAGTATAGATTAATACTGCCTCATAATTCTAAGTACAACCATATGTTGTCTCTTGCGAAACCATGTAAAAGTTGCTTACATAAAAACACGTGAGAAAGATATTACCCATCGGCGAGGTTAGCCGGGGCCAGGAGTGCATGAACGGATTCACGGTCGACTCGAATTCTCTTTCTTCTCCTTCTTTTCCTTCAGTCTTGATACGATTAGCGACATCGTGGCCAACATCGCAGTCGTCGTGTCAGTCAAAATCGCCCTGAATCCAATTCACCCGCGCAGTCCGAATCCGAATCCGCATCATCACTGTCACTTGCACACGCACTGGCACGATGTCGCTCTCGATGCTCGTCGGTGGAGGAGCCGAATGTGGACCATCTAATCCGCTACAGAGTCTTTCGAAACGATTTGATCAGGATCGGGGTGCGCAGCAGGTGGGTCAAGGTGGAGCCCGGGTGACCGGGCGACCAGTGGAGCGGGTGAGGCGTCTTCGACGGTGTACTTATACGTGCATTTGGGCAGGATGTCGCGGGGCCATCTCGTTCCCGGGGACCTTTGTCAGGCGAGGTATGTCGTTTTATCCTTGTTGACCGGCTCCACACGTCCCGCTTTTCCCGTTTCCCGTCTCCTGCTTCCATTCGTGCATCTTCCATCCCTATCCCTATTCCCGTCGGTATTCCTTGCGTGTGTGTGGGTGATACTGATTGGATGGTGCATGCATTCTACGCCTTCGTCTTCGTCTCCATTTTTATCAGGTGCATTTCCGATCCCAGCATGCTCCCGTACCGGAGTTGGAGCAAGAGGCGGCACGGTTCTTTGGTGTTGGACCAGTTCCGGCACCACACACGTTCCAGGTGCCCATGTCAACGATGTCGACGCCGGCGCGGCCGTTTGATGTCGCCGGGTTGCGCGACGCGTTGCCTATAGCCGTGCCTATTGCTGCCGCTCCCGTGCAACGCGCGCAGATCGATGGCCCGTCGAATGCAGCGTGGGCTGCTGATTTCCTGGCATATCAACCAATGATGTCCCAAACGCACACGCCCACACAGGCTCAGGGACAGGCACAAGGGCACGCGCAAGCACGGGCTATCCCGGCGACGCGCGCGGTGGAGATGCATCAGGACCGAGTGCAGAACCTGGCTTCGCCCAGGGGGGGAATGCAAAGTGCGTTTTCGTGCTTGTGCGTCGCAGCGTGCCTCTCTGACCTATTCTTCCCCTTCTTTATTTATTTCGTTTTCGGGTCTGTTGCCGCTTTTTTCGTCTTGGCGGCCCGCTCCAGGCGGTGCACTTCCGTGGAGCTCGGCATATGCAGGGTATGGGATTAATTCAATGGCTGGTATGGCGAGCACGGTGGCCCTTCCTGTGCAACGGCACGTCGTACAGAGCGACCGTGAGTCTTGTGTTGAAGTGTTTGGCAGACACGCCTGATCTGCCGGTCGTCGGGGTAGAAATGTCTTGGGACAAGGAGTTTCAGTCGCAAGAATCCTTGTTGAACGCCTCCGGACCGGTACTCTCTGAAGTTCTACCGGAACAACAACAACAACAACGTCAGCAGGATGACAAGGGTACGGTCCCTGCCGATGAAATGGCCCGGCTTGCGGCGCAGGTGATAGACTCTGTAAAACACGAGCAGAACCCCAAGTTCCAGAAAAGCGAGTTTATGAATCTCATGCATCAGCTGCGGGACGGCGAGGTGACCGTCGAGGAGGACAACATCGTGCCAAAAGACTCTGTGACGACTATGGCCATGGATGTGAAAGGCAAGGGACGTGCAGTGGTGACGCACGACGATGTGGCTGGTTTATCCTCTTCGTCACAAGCACAAGTCCTTCCTTCGTATCAGGGTTCAGAGGAACTGAACGCTTCGTACGTGCAACAAGCGAAGGACCCCCACGAGGCGTACTTCCGTCAGGAGAATGCTGATTTCACCGAGTACTGGAACGCACATTACACGGGTCCAGCTGCCCACACTCTATCCGCCGTTCAAGGAAGCAAAGCGTGGAATGGGATGCAACGCGATTGGGATGCGTTTGAGGCAACGACGACGGGTGTCAAGCCGATCGAGAATTACCAGTTCCAGACGAACAATCCATATCTACTCGAGGATTCGACCAGGACTCGGCATCATGCCTTGCACATGTCTCATTCGCAACGGGTATACGAGGTACGTACACATTACTCCCATTTCATTCCTGCGGAGAATGGATGTGGAAGGGGTGAACAGCATGGTTGATGTTTGTGTTTTTATTTTTATTTTTTCGGTAGAACGTTCTGGAGCTAGAAGCTGCTGTGCAACGAGATCCGACGAATGCAACCGCATGGTTCGAGCTTGGCGTGAAACAACAAGAAAACGAGCGCGAGGCAAAAGCCATTCAAGCGCTTCAGCGTGCCATCGATCTCGACCCATCCCATCTCCCTACATGGCTCGCGCTCTCTGTATCGTATACCAACGATAGTCATCGGATGGGGACGTACGACGCGATTCGGGAATGGGTCTTGCGGAATCCCAAATACGAGGCGGTCGCATCGGGCTCAAGTTTGGCCACGAGTACACGCGGTGATTTTTCCAGGCTGATCGATGTCTTGCTTCAAATGGCGAGGGGTGCGGATCAGCAAGAGGGAGGTGTGGACGCGGACGTGCAGGTTGCGTTGGCGGTGTTGTTAAATTCGACGGAGGTGCGTCTTCAAGTCACCTCCGTTCACACCACTGTTCTTTCTTCTTTCTTCTTGCTCTTTCTAACCACAAACCTTGCTCTATAGGAGTATGCCAAAGCGGTGGATTGTTTTCTCACGGCGTTGGCCGTTCGACCGGACGTACGTGTGTTACGACGCTCGTGTGTCTTTTTTTTTTTACAATTGTTGGTACCCCTTTAGGATTGGTTGCTGTATAATCGTGTTGGGGCGACGATGGCCAACAACGGGCAGGCTGCAGATGCCCTTGAATATTATTTTCGAGCGCTCGATCTGAACCCTGCCTATATCCGCGCGAGGTGCGTGTTTCATCTCGTCTCGTCTTTTTCCCCTCGGTCACACCCTCGACCTGAACCACCACGCAGATTCAATCTTGGTATATCCTGTATTAACCTCCGAGTGAGTACACGCATGTTTCTCAGACGCTCGATTTCTAATTTGGTTTTTTTTGGTGTCATAGCGCTACGAAGAAGCGGCGTCCCACATTTTAGACGCGCTCGTGTTACAGGACAGCGATGGGGTCGAAGACGGGACGGGGATGAACGATACGCGCGGGGTAACTTCGTCGACGCTCTGGGAGAGCTTGAAGACGACGTGTTTGCATTTACAGCGGGCCGATTTGGCGTCCATGTGTGATCGTCGGGATTTGGACGGTGCGTTGGTCGGCTCGTTGGATGGGTGTTTCGTAGACTGATCGTTCGTGCGTCGGTGCAGGGTTCAGAAACGTATTTCACGAGGTGTAAAATTCGAGGGGACGAATATATGGAAACATCTTTGCCTGATAATTGATGGGATGCTTTCCGAATGACGGACTAATAGCGAGAATGGGTTGACCAACTCTCCTCAGAGTGCATCTTGCGCTTGTTTTTTTCAGGTCGGAAGTCATTTGACGGCGGTATCTAGTGAGGCTGTATACGCTCTCTTTATTGTAATCACGGTTCCTCTTCCGCTCCGGGCTAAGCTATACTGTGATCCGGGAAACTTACGATGCTGTGCAGTAAAGGCGTGAAACAGCCTGGAAAGAGGATTATGTTAGAGATACGGTGCAAATGCTCTCTGGGCCTGTGTGTTTCATGACCCTTCCACGATGACTTCCGTCCTCCTCGGGCAATGCAGGAGATTATAAAGGGGTTTCTCAGTGAACAATTGAAAGGCGAGCTAAGAGAATTGATAGTGACACTACTTTTTACTATGGCACGCGACAAAGCAGTGGGATTCATGAATTCGGTCAACCTCCCAACAATCGATTGATCAGCACTGAGTACTGAGCAGTGGTGCAGTCTCACTGGACCGCCAACGGCCCCTTTTTTTTCCACTCCCACTTCTAAATCCGACGTACATGGTGATGTCCTTGAGTCCAGCGGATGGAAGCATCACAGCAAATAACCCTAGAATAACACATCAGAGTTCATCAGCATGCGGTCGTTCACGTCGAATTTCTCATGTGTTTGATGGTTCGCGGTGCTGGCAGAATTATCCCCTAAGTTATACTTGAAGGTGACGAACTTATACGACCCGATAACATTGGAGTCATGTATCATGTATGAACCCCGCGTATCGTTCTTGGCTTGGAACTATGATGATGGATGTCGTTATGTTCCAGGCGAAGAATAACGCCCGGCACGTACATGAACTGGAGGTGCGTTTGTTCCATGCTCTGAACCCTCGCCGCGGCCCCCGAGTTGGAGTTATAGGTCTCTCAGCTTGCGACATTCTCGTAATCCGAATCGTGCTTGCTCTTGCTGCGGAGAAGTCCGGCCTTACTTCGGATCCATCAGCCTTGCGTTCATGCGTGAGGAGTTTATCGGTGAATCCAGGAAAAACTATATATAAGGTGTATGATTCTTGTGGGTCCAATTGGTGACACAGGCATCACTGCCAGTGGCTGGGTGAAAATTTACTCTGGTGCATTGCTGGTGCACGACTTTCTGCGAATTTTCGCTGAATCCTGGAACCGCAGATGGCAAAGCGTTTTGGGAGCTATGTTTCTAGGTAGCATTGAAGTTACGCTTCCCCACCCGTGCTTGTAAAAGTCGTGGATTACAACCTGCAATACGACGACGGGTCATCAAAGTGGTCTGACTGCAGCTGCAGGGCCGTGTTTCAGGGGGAAGGTCGTGGATATTGGTGGCAAGAGGCGAACGAAGACAGCTTGAGAAACGTTTCGCGGAGTTCACGAGGGAAGATGCAGGGCGACCTCTATTGATCGCAGCACAATGGAAAGTGGCCTTCAAGTTCCTCGGGATGAGATCCATCCCGAACCGCTCCTCGAGCACTCTCCCCGAGCACTTGCTGACCGTATTCACCGTTCACTGTGCGCAAATATTCTTCGATGTTCGTGGTCCGGCCCGGAGTAACCGGTCTTATGACCCTCAGTGTGTCGGTCATTGGACTGATATTTATGCAAAGACCATCGAGCGCCATGTCTGCTCACCTCCACCTCCATGTCAGAAATTCTCTCCTTGAACCAGCTCATCGCAGACAGAGTCCGCGAGCACCCCGACCTCCAAATCCTTGGCATCCCCGACAAGAACTTCAACGTACGTCTCTTCCACTTCTCCCCCTGACCCGGCTCATCCCTCTTTCAGTACATAAGGTACACCACCGCTGAGCTCGATGCAGCCGCCTCCCTCCTCGCCAACCATCTCAAAGACACCGGGGCCCTCCCCGGTCGCGCAAAGGGCGATGCAACGAGCAGACTTACTGTTGGCCTGTTGGGTGTGAGCAACATCGACTATGTTGTGACCGAAATGGCCTTGTATCGCATGGGGTACTGTTCGTCCGTCTTCACTTCTCTGCATAACTCGGATCCTCATTCCATTTCGCAGGCATCCTCTTCCTCTCCCCAAACAACTCGCCGCCCGCGATTGCACACCTCCTGACAGTCACCAACGCTTCGCACATCATTGTACAGCATGCATTGTTCGCTTCTGCTACTGCCGCACTTAATCACCTCGCTGACCCGTCGTCGGTATCGATCATCCACCAACCTCCATCCGACCTATTCGGTCCTGATGCACGCGCCGCACACCCAGACAAGACCCACTGGGACCCACCTCTCAGGCCCGACGTCGAGTTCCTCCTCCCCGTCACCATCATCCACTCGAGCGGTTCCACCGGCTTCCCAAAACCCATTATCGCTACCAACAAGGCCGCCGTCGGAAACTGCAAGATGAACTTTGGTCTCACCAGCCTCTCGACGTTGCCCTTGTACCATGTTTGTCCGGTCCCTTTCTTCCACGACCTGCCGTGCTGAACTCGAACTCGTCTCGCAGGGTCACGGACACTCGAACGTGCTCCGAGCGTGGTATGCCGCGAAACCGCTCTATCTGTTCCCAACGGGGTCTATTCCACTCACTTCTGCAAATATCATCAAGCTGCTTTCGCAAGCACCAAACATACAAGGCCTTTATGGCGTCCCTCTTGCTCTCAAATTACTTGCGGAGACTCCGGAGGGTCTTTGGGTCCTTAAACATCTCAAGCTGGTCATGTTTGGCGGGAGCGCTTGTCCAGACGAGCTTGGTGACTTTCTCGTTTCAGAAGGCGTTCCTTTGGTGGGTCATTATGGGCTCAGTGCGTCCTTTCCTTTTGTACTTTTTTCGCTTGGGGTTTTATGAAATGTTCTTCAGCTGAGATGGGTCAGCTCATGACGTCCTTTCGCGATTTCGACACCGACAAAGAGTGGAACTGGGTCCGCGCAAAGGGTCCATACGTCAACACTGGCGTACACGAATATATGCGCTTCGAACCCCTTGGCAATGACACCTATGAGCTCTATGTCTTGGACGGATGGCACACCAAGGCAGGTCCCATCCATGCACTCTCTTCATCTTTCGTGCTGAGCGTCTCGTAGGTGATGTCCAACCAACCAGATGGGTCTTATGCGACTAAAGACCTCTTCGTAAAACATCCTATAATCCCTGATGCCTACAAGCACATTGGGCGGATAGACGATACCCTAGTCATGGTACGTCCCCTCCCCTCCTAACTGCCAGCTCGCCCCCTCAAAACACAACAGGTCAACGGAGAGAAAACTAATCCCGTTCCGATCGAACTCACCCTCCGTTCCTCCCCCTACATTGCCGATGCCATCGTCTTCGGCTCCGGCCGCACTCAAATTGGCGCCCTCATCCTCCCCACAGAAACTGCTCAGTACTGCTCGCACGACGAATTTACCCACCGCGTCGCCTCGATCGTCGCCCTAGCCAACGTCGACGCGCCCTCGCATTCCCAGCTATCGACGGAGGCGCTCGTGTTTCTCCCATACGGGGCACAGATTCCGAGGGCGGATAAGGGGAGTATTTTGAGGCCCAAGATGTATAAAGAGTTTGAGAAATTGATCGAGGAGGTGTACACGCGCCTCGAGGGAGAGGTGGGGTCGG
>JBBPQZ010001144.1:0-10025 GCA_038092795.1 Boletus rubissimus | reverse complement strand
CCAAGCTTCACGCTGACGGCGTTCTACGTAGCTCTATTATGTACAGTAAGACCGTGCTCACACCCCGCGAGCGCAACTAAGTTATTCTAGGGGTGTAGTCCTCAGCCCTGCAGTCGTACCGATCACGCTTACAGTCTCGTGGTCTAAACTAACGCGTGCAGGCGTGTTCTGTGGGGCGATAGGTGGAGCCTGTCTAGGGATGCTAGCATGGATGATCGGTTGCTGGAAGATATATGGTACGTTTGGGCGTTAATTTTGCGATCCAGACCATTCACGGGGCGCTACAGGACAAATCAATATTTCTAATCTTGCGGAACCATATTCTGCTGTGTGCAGTGGACTTACAGGGCTTCTCTTCTCGGGAATACTTACCGTATCCGTGTCTCTGATGAGTAAGTAGGATGGTACTAGGACGATATTTTTCTGAAGTGGTGGTACAGATCCAGCGGACTACGACTTTTCCGGAACGCGCGCGATTGCAGTGTTGGACGATCACGCTGATGATGAACATGTGCACGAAGAATTAGAGCGCAGTTCCACCAAGAAGGGGGACGCATCTCCCGACCTCGAGAAACAGTCGAGAAAAGACATTTTGGGAGATCCGGACAGCTCGTCAAACGAAGAAGAACAACGAATGGTGTCACTCAAACGTGTCTTCAAGAAGGCACTCATCTACTCGACGATCTTTGCAGCTATAGTGATCATCATTGGTGAGTTCTTCCACCCTGGAGTAATGATTTCGCGATAACGTTCTGTCAGTGCCCTTGCCAATGTTTTTCTCGCATTATGTATTTAGTCGGAGGTTTTACATCTTCTGGACTGCCTGCTCGATGTACGTTCCGTTTATTTGTGTGAGGTGGTCTGTTGATCTTGATGGCCACAGCATCTGGGCGTTTGCGAGCGGAACGTTCTGCATTATCCTACCGTTGTGGGAGTCTCGCAAGGAGATGGCGATGATATTGGGGGCAGCATATCGTGCTGGCACCGAAACACCTTCCGTATCATAATCGAGTTCCCACTGCTGAGGCCTGTCAGTCTGAGGGAAACCTTGGTCACTTCTCAGGGGATCCGAAGACAATAGGGACAATAGAGAACGTTCTCTCAAATTATTTTTTTGTTTCCTGCCCGCGCAACGTTTCGGGCTGTTCTTATTGTCTTTGGCCGGGGGGCGGGACCGCGGCTCGGTAGTTTTGTGAGAGAGTGTGACTATATCAGGCAAGTGTCGGGGGTTGATTTCCTTTCCAAGGCAAGACCCCACGAGGGGAGTGATGGCATGACCCGTCCCACTCTTTTGTCTTTGACCAACTAGGTCATGACTGCGATATCCGCACGCCACTCAAGCGGTAAAATGAGACGTATTTATGATGCAGTCTCCACAATGGCCAGCTTTAGCCCGGCTGCAGGTCACCCCACCGATCATCACACTCAGACATGAGTCCCCTTTCCAATGTCAACATCTGGGCACCAAACCATGGCGGCTCAAACGTACGCATACCCGCCGAGGACCTACAACTACGCGTGCATGTTTCCAGGGAGTCAGAAACGACCGCGACCCCTACCCTAGATTCTAGAACGAGCAGCACGCCCACACTACTACCACCCCCCTCGCATCACTCGCCGAGGCAACTGAACGATGATGCGCTGGGTGACTTCTTTGGAGGACGGGATCATCGTACGCGAACACAACATCGCGCACCCCCTCCTTATTCACCAGACTGGGATGGCGAAAAGCTTCCCGGGTACGCCTCATCCCCTGATTTCGAGGCGGAAACGGTCGCGCGACACTTGTTCAAATATGGATTCTGTACGTCGCTTTCTTTCTCTGCATCAGGCGATCACGACCTTGGGCTCACTGTCTCGTTTGATTCCCAGTCTTCCCAGTCTTTTGGGCCGTCGGCGTCTACTTTTTGTTTGTACCGATACGCGTGTCTGCGGATTGGCAGTCAGACAAGACGGAAGATGAAAAAGAGAAGATGCTCTCCGAGATGAGAGAAACGGAAGTGAAATGGGCCAAGCGTTGTTTATGGGCTCTCCTCTCGTTCTTTGTGTGTCTCGCCATTCTGATCGTCGCAGTGGTGGTCTCGAGGCATTGAGGTGGCTGGACCTCTCACTCTTTTTTTTTTCCTTGATGCTTTTGGATTACCAACGGACATGACATCCCTTTACGCTCCTTTTGGTTCAGCATTAAACATGTATGTTATATGGCCTGCATCTTTTGTGTAGAAGGTTGCTACATTACTTTTTATGTTGTATCTACATCTATCTGGTAACAACGTCTGTTGTTGTGGTCTGACCCGACTGCGATGATCATGACAGGGTCTCTGAATGCAGCTCATTGAAGCGTTTGGTGTTTTCCGCGGGAGTCTCTTACATAATCGCAAACGAATCGAAGATTCGAACGACCGTCTTCTGTGTCTGTGAGCTAGTTGGTGTTTTCAACGTTGAGCCTCTCTATCTCCGCGCCACATCCATCGCTCGAGGTCTGATCAGCCCGCAGGTGAGAACGTCAACGGCACGATGGTAAACTGTAAGCAGGTGTATATGACAACTCTTAAATCCAGATTCTCATGTCTGCCACCAGTCGCCGAACTGAAAGCAAAAGCCGAGAAAGCCAAAGATGCCAGCATCACCAAGGTGACGAACACGCGCGACCGGTATTCCAGCGTACCCTCTTCCAAAGCCAACTGGGATCCCAACTGGAAACGGGCACCTCCACCGCCTGCAACGGCTTCGCCCCGTGCATCGACGAGTGGTCCTCCGCCTCCGCCGTCGAGGTCCCGGCCTGATGGCCTCGCGTCGGGCATGGGCATAGCACCGCCTTCGATCCCTCGCGCTTCGCGGCCGATCGATGACTCGCCCGCGCCACCTCCCTATATACCTCGCCCCCCGCCCACGCGCGCTGCAAGTGGATATCCACCCAGTCACCGAGAAGACGCCGTGAACAAGATCGACTGGGCGAATCTGAGCGCGGAGGATAAAGAAGAGTTCTTTGGGTGGTTGGACGAGTTCTTTTCGCAATACCTCGGGATCGAGCTGAGTCCCAGATGGCGGAGATCAGTGCCGTCGTCTGTGATCGCAACGCTTCCCGTGCATAGAACGCAGAATGCAAGGTCTCCGGTAAGCACGTGCTGTCGCTCGGTTCAGATCCAGGTCATCATGAGCGTCATCGTAGCCAATAATCAACATGGTGACGCGACCGCAAATCTGATAGTCTATTTGGCGAATTGCGAAAGGATGATGGATGTCTACCTCTATGAGGCATATCTTCGTACGCAGTATGTGAGTAAAGTGAAGATACTAGGCCATAAGTTAGCGAAAGATTGATACAGTGGGACGCAATAGTAGCGAGGTCTAGGATGAGGGAGATGGAATGAAAGCCACAAACGATACCCTGTATGTCTCAATGTTGGACATCGGGCATAATGATTTCTTAATGCGACGGTCGTTCGCAGTCTGGATGTGGCATTTGAAACAAATTCTGTATTCTTCGGTCCTCGGTCACAACCTGGGGGTACGGGGAATAAGGAGTTGATGTATAGGGGCGGAGCGAGGGGACAAACGGTAGGGCATCCACAGTTTGGGGCGGTCCTGTGCATGTGGGATTTACTTGATTTGCATCTCTGAGAGTTGCAATCCGAGACCTCGCCGGTGTAGTAGCGCCCATGAAAGTGCTGTGAACGAGAAGCCCCGTGGTCATTACAGCATGGATATTGGTGGCAACACAGATGAAACTTACGCCGCATCCTCTGTAATAGTCGCCTACGCTGTTCGTATCCATGTAATGAGCAATGAACCTCGACGCCGTGAATGGAGAAACGTACACTTCGTGGTGGCACATCGAGGAAAGGGTGATGCTTGTGATTAGTGAGTCGGGTGAGTCGTTAAAATAACCGAACTATTCGGTATAGAGCCGCTTGAAGCTCGGGTAAGAGGTTGAACGACGATGTTTTATATTCCCCTGACAGTGTCGCGTCCGCCGCAAAGCGGCTGCGGAGTGGTAGTTAATGTGGCAAGTGGGTCGAGTGTCAGTGGATTGGTCAGGCAGCGCGCCGAACGGGTTTGATCGTCCGGAGAATATCGACACAAGGGCGTTATATTCTGACCGGAACGAGTAAAGTCTTTACATGTTTTTTTTGTTTGTTTCTCTCTTTCTTTTATCACGTACATATATCCATGCCCCAGGTGCGTCATTCTTCGTCCAACCTCGGTGAGCCTTCGGATCAAAAACGTCCCATGACGACAAAATCTTATCTAATTGTGACATCGGGAAAGGTACATTAAAAACAATAACAATAATAAAAGCATGCCCAGGGTTTCAAATTTCAACCAAAGACGACGTCAACGGACCCGAATTCTTAGCCCAAGGTGAAAGTTACTCAAAAAATGTCACGGAAGACGACAAAACACCCTGTGTTTTCCCGGGTGGAGAAGATCGTGATACGTCCAATTCGGAGATGAAAAACGAACATCCACCGAGTCGCATACGACGGAATGTAAAAAAAAAATTATCCGCGGACATGGAGGCTCTCCGACAATCGAGATGAGAGCATCCGAGCCATAGCGACCAAGACTGATTAGGCTAGCTACGTTCTCTACCCACTTGCGTGTGGGTAGCTTACGACCAAATCGTTCAAGCAGCACCAGCGGCGCAGACGGTGAGGGCCCGTAAAACATCGCGACCTCGAGGACAGTGCTTCTGTAGTGCAAGCATGGACAAGTCGGAGAAAGGGGAATCGTTTCGAAAAGGCGTTTTGATGGACTCTTTTGTTGACGTGGTCGAATCCATGCACAGCGGAAATAGTCGACTGACGTATGAGATGGGGATGATGGGTTGACCCACTCTACGCTGGTGGTTGGGTAGGCGCCGAGAAAGCGCTAAATGTGGCAGCCAATTGTTCCCTCTCCAGGTTATCCGACGGAGATCAACTAGGGTCAGAGAAGGCCAATGAACTTGAATGGAAGGGCAAAGGGTCGAGGGTCGAGGGTCGAGGGTTCAGGTATTCGCATACGATGAGCACGTTCCAGGGACCCGAAAGGTGGTCAGTACACGCTGCAACTTCATGTCCTCGTACTAACACGGCAATGATCAGCCCCCAAGTGGGCTTCTCCAACCTGTCAGGCTCCAACGAGGACCACCTGGAATACGAGGCGGGAGTCCTTATCACGTAGCGCAGATCCCAATCGATTGTGCCTCTAGTCAACGTGGAAACCTTGACACCGCAGGGCATACCGCGACAATCTCATGTCGGACTCTGCCGTGTAGGGCCAAATTTTGCAGGCTCTCACATTCTACCGAATAGTACGAATGGAATGCTCGGCTACAGTATTGGGACATGGTCCACTCAAACCGAAGTTGAAGCTGTTTGCTGAACCTTGTCTAGAAGATCTCAACATAAATTTGGAATGGCGACAACGCTGCGGACAAAAGTGTCAGTCCCTTGATGGCCTCAAGGTGGATGATAAGGTGCGTGTATGCTGACTCAGTAACGTGCTTCTTCTCCTTCAGTCCCCACATCGCACATCAATATTAATGACCATCATTCCAACCGGACGCGAAAAGCTAGTCGTTCCGATTGGGCGCGGGATGGTCTGGTGTCATGACCCCTGGCCGAAGTAGGACGCCCCTGTGAGTTAATTTACATGCGTTCATAGTTCTTTCCACTTTTGCCAGCCCATCAACGCCCCCTGGTACCATCGACTGCATCGTGTTTGATGCGAGTCCTAGCCATCGATATCGAGCTATCATGGTATCCGTTTGAGCATACGCCACAGCGGCCCCTCGAGTCTCACGCACCAAGGTAGGTATAAAATGACGATGATGCGCGTGTTGGTGGACCTTCAGTTCGTACCACCACCACCACCACCACCATCATGTCCTTCTCGCGCAAGTCTGTACATCAGAAACAAGCTTCCCTTGGAGCCAGGGGCTCACCCTTGTCCGCGTCCGCAGAATATACAAGTCGCTCGTTCGTAGCCGAGCAACGGACGAGGACGATATCCGAGTATGGGAGTAGACCTATCACCCCGATGGTAGTGGAACCCCGCTCAGTGATCCGAAAGGAAGAGTGGCTCGAAGCTGCTCGTAGAAGCACTGAACACTTCAAAAGACACGGCTCTCCAGTCCCTCTGGTTTGGGTATGGCTCATCTCCATATCTTGTGATCTCGAGCCCATGTTTGATACCAATGTCCAGGTCCTGACTGAGGGTAACGAGATTCCAGACAATGCGATTCCCTTTGGGGAAGATCGCAATGGATGCACCTTGTACATCGCCCGCGCTCTTTTAGAGGGCAGTCTCCGTGAGTAGTTGGCGATCACACTGTGTAGCCGGTGAACTCAAGACCTTGATCGTCAGACATCGGTAAAGCGAGCCCCCAGTTCTCCGGAGCCGTGATTGGATATGCCGGTAAAGAACACATAGTATGCACCTCTCGTGTCCACCGAAGCACCTAAGCTGACGTTGACCACAGATTGGCCACTTTGAAGTGCTTGTTTGCGCTTCACAGCTTCGCTGGGGCTTCCCTCCTGCAGAACCTGAAGGAGTTCTTGCTCAGGGCACAGTCGTCCTCGCTCAGCAGCGCACATCAAGATCATCGCACAGATCAAAAATCCACACTGTCGAAGCGGAGTCGTTCAACAAAACCCTCGTCGAGGCTGATATACCGCGATTCATCCCCGACGGCTTCGAGATTGTGCCAGACAGAGAGGCTGGTCTGAGAAGATTGGCGTGCGTATTTCCCTAATACTCCATTTCCATTCTGTCATCTATTATAGTGAGATCAAGACTGTCATCGTCATCGACGACTCGATGTCTGTAAGTAGATCTTTTGGTAGTTTTAAACGATTTGTTGACTCTCTGTACTAGATGCAAGAGGGTAACCTCTGGGAGCAAGCCCGAGAAGCTCTTGCTGGCATTATAGATATTGCGAACCAATACGGATCGAAAGGCTCTGACATTCACTTCATGCACGGGGATGACTATGCTCCAAACATGCAGGTAATTGTCTTCCCCCGCTCCACATGGTCATCGATTGAGATAATCGTGATGTAGTCGAGGGCAGAGGTAAATGCCTTGTTCAACCGAGTCCTGCCCGAAGGCAAGTGTCATTCGTACACCTACACAGCGATGTAATCCTAACCCACAACCCAGGCGAAGACACCCCGGCTGGCGCGAAGCTCGGCCAGGTCATTAACCATTACCTACCTCTTATCGAGCATGAGCGTTCTACTCATGAGCCGATCACTGTCTTGATGATCACGGATGGTCTCCCGAGTAAGCTGCGGTTTCATATGTGCCTGTTGGTCCTTGCTCACGATCCGCAATTCACGTGTGCAGCGGACCAGGCGGATCTCGAGAGGGTTATCGTTGACGCGGCGCATCGTCTCGACCGTCATCACGTAAAGCACGATATGTTCGGCATTCAATTCGTGCAGATCGGTACAGACCCAGCTGCTTCCGAACTGCTGCACACGCTTGATGACCACCTTGTGGCCCGTTACAAGATTAGAGTACATTATTCCGTTTATTGCATATATGGGATGATCGCTCAACCCTCCGACAGGATATTGTCGACAGCACTCCATACGACCCTGCGCATGGTGCTTTTGACACCGAGTACATGTTGAAGATCCTTCTTGGAGGTCTCCACAAGGATCTGGATAACGCTGGCCCCAACAGTGGACAATCCACGTTACTGTCCCCTCTGGCTCCTGCACCACGCTCGTTTGAGAAATCTCCGCGCGGACTGCCCGCCAGGCTAGGAAACAATAGTCCTCGTCTTGTGACCCTGTCGCCCAGGCCCGGCTACTGAGTTGTGTCGCATCGTTTATGCGTGAAACACGGTCTTGTTCTCTTGAATTGGTTTGGGTTGATTGTATGCCAATGTTCCTAGCACGTCTTGTACCATTTGATACATCTGTCATAGTAGGACGCTTCGAGTTATCAATCATGGTCCCGCGAATATTTCCTCTGCTGCGTCGACGTCGATGGTCTCCCCTTGCTCGCTGGGAATGGCAGGATCTTGTTGTATTGGTTGACGCAGCTGGGGGGTGTGAGGTTGGTGATCTGTTGTAGACTCAGGCTGTGCCTCTGAGTCTGACAGGGTGTCGTGTCCTTTCGTAAGATAGGGGGACGGGGTTGCATTACTACTCACCGTTTACGCCTCGACTCGGAGTGAGATCCGCTCCATGTATGGCGGAACATTCGCTGGCTTCCAGACGACGATTCTTGCTCCTTAAAACACGCGCGTTCAGAATCAATACTCCATCCAAGCTATGGTACTTGCTTGTTGAACGAACACGGGTTTTGGAGTGGTCATGGAGAATGAGTTAAGCCAACAAATATCAAATTTTTATGTTGAAATGATCAGTAATAATGTGTTCGGCACGATTCTAATCCCGTTGGATGTAGGAGACCCCGCACTAAAATACTATTACTAAACGCTTCGCTAAAATATTTAGACGCTGTCCTGGGTAAGATGCGGCGGATCTCATACGTACGCCCCCCCTGGAGAATTGTCGAAATTTGGTCCCAATACTTTGAATCCTCCCACGATCATCACCATCAACCCCCCAGCGACTCGGATGGCCCCAAGCCGCGTCTGGCCGCGAATACAACATCCGAGCAGCATCCCTAGCTCCGCTACGACGTTGCTCCCAAACACCGTCGACAACCTAGACGACGACCTCGATACGATGAGCAGTGTTTCCATGAATGACGACCCCCGCCCTTCCTCGCAGACGCAGGCCGCCCAGTCGCGCTCGCCATACCTCCATCCGACGCACCAGGCGACGGCATCGACCTCCACCTTCAACAACCCCCAGCTTCCCAATCCAACCGTGCCAACCGCCCAGTCAGGGTCGTCGTCCTCCATAACAACCCCCACTGCCCCGGGGACACCTCGCATCACTGCATCACGAAAACCATCCTCGCTCCGACATGTCTCCAATGCCCCCGCAGCGGAGCCAGCCCAGTCCATCAAACGTCGTCCGTCGTCGCCCTCCGCGAAAGACGGTAAAAACAACCGCAGCACACGCGAACAGCGCATTCGTACGACCCCCCGGCTGCCTCACAGCGACGATGTCCCCATCGCTCCTGCTACAATCATGTATTGGTCACGTGCACCCGTCCATGGAACGCTGCCAATGCGCAACATGCGCGCGCACACCGTCACCCTCGTTGATAACATCGCTTGGTTGTTTGGTGGCTGCGATGACAAGGGCTCTTGGAAAGATATCTATTGCTTTGACACTGGTGAGTCGCCATCCCATTGTGCCCGGTTCTGCTCATACATCAGGAATTAGACACGATGCAGTGGTCTCGCCCGGAGACGTTGGGCGAGGTCCCTCCACCTTGTCGTGCACATACTGCAACTCTGGTCGACCGTAAAATCGTCATCTTTGGTGGTGGAGAAGGCCCTGTGTATTATGACACCACTTATATCCTAGATACGACCACCCGCCGATGGTTTGCCCCGACCTTTCCGGCCCAGTCGCAACCTCAGCCCCCAGACGTGGATACTCTCCACCCGGCGCCGAGACGTGCGCATACAGCGGTGTTGTATAATGGAAAAATTTATGTTTTTGGGGGAGGGAATGGTTTGACGGCACTCAACGACTTGTGGACGCTCGATGTATCTCGTCTGGATACCTCGCTCCGTGGTGTTGGCAATGGGTGCTTGAAATGGACCCTAATTAAAACAGTAGGCGTCCCTCCTGCACCGAGAGGCTACCATACCGCCAACCTGGTCGGAAACGTCATGGTCGTTATGGGCGGTAGTGATGGTCGGGAGTGCTTCTCGGACGTATGGTGCTTGAATTTGGGTATGGCGCACTCATGACTGCTTCTCGCTCACTAAATGATGGTTGTCTGTCGACGTAGATTCGTTGAGGTGGACGCGGGTGTCGCTGACGTTGTCGCATCGTCGGTTATCGCATACCTCGACGCAGGTCGGGTCGTATCTTTTCATCATTGGCGGTCACGATGGGGCAGCTTACAGCTCCGAGATCCTTCTCTACAATCTTGGT
>JBBPQZ010001143.1:0-10025 GCA_038092795.1 Boletus rubissimus | reverse complement strand
ACGGGTGCAACTAATTGAGATTGCAAGATACAATCGTCGGGTGTAAGAGAGACTCGCGTTCTAAAGCGAGGCGTAGGCGTTGATTCAGGGGCTATGACGGTCCGACTTTGCGGAGGGATGGGAGCGGGCGAGACTGGCGTTGGCTTGGGGTGTGCATTGGACGAGGGAGAGGCGTTGTCGAGTGCAAATTGCTCAAATCTAGATTTCAGACTTTTAATAGAGGGAATTGGAGCAGATTCGATTTCAGAGCTGATATCAGCCATGATGGAGACAGTGAAGTAGCGGGGGAGAACGTATGGACGTATGAGCCCGGTTCATGTGGAGGCTGTGCGGTTGAAACCCCCTCTCGGCTGCAGCGGTGGCGAGGAATACGCGACACGGCAAAGGCAGAAGGGACGGCGTACGACAGCCCGTCGTCGTCGTCGTCGTCGATCTCGGTAGGGTCAGTGTGGAGGCCAAGTCGAGACGGTCTGGAGAATTCACCCGCTTTGGCAATTCAGAATAGCGTCATTTCCATTTTCAACAGCCTATCACAGCCGATTACTTAGTATGTACATGATTCATCATAGGCGATGTCAAGACAGCTGTGAGTCTCACAGCTGGCCGAATTGCACACAGAAACCGACACCTAGTAGGAAACGAGACTGATGAATATGGAACAGGGCAGTGAGTGAGTACTTTCAGCAGCTACCGATCATGACGAGAGCTTTCGCAGGCTCGAAACCGCTACCTGCACGCTCTCTTACCTGCCCCTACTCGTACTGTACATCGCTTGCCCGATGGCCCGACCCCGATTCGCGGAGAGGGGTATCCCGACAGATGAGCAAGCAGGCCGACCGCCCGAGCGTCCCTCTTGCACACAGACATAGGACTGTGGCCTATCGGTCACAGTCCGTCACACTATCTACGCCTTTGGTCGCTTCTCATCCAAATCCACCTTCATGTGGTCATAACGACTGTCTTCTGATCTCGAAATTTAGGACTGGTTTCGGGAGACTAAATTTACATGGTCGGAGCAAAGTAGATACTGTACATGGCTTCTTGCGGGCGCATATCAAAAGTACGGAAACGATATGTAAACCTCCAAAAAACAAAGCGCGATCGACACGAAAGGATCCTCCCATTTTTCGTCCTTCGAACCAGTTGTTCCGGTAAGCTCGTGAGGTTACGAGGAGAGTTAGTGCTTGAATTATCGGGTTCGCTTTGTCGAGCGCTGAGTGGGAGCATTTCCTATCGCACGCTATTCGGTGAGGGAAGAGGGCGGAGTGGGAGTGGGGCTGAGTGGGGCGGACTAGAACTAGGTGAAGGAGATATGGGACATGGGATGGGAGGGCGTGCATGCACGCATGACAGGTACTCCACGACATCGGAGGATCCTGTGGCTGCCGCAAGCTCGGAAGGTGTACGTCCCATGGCGTCGCGTGCATGCGTGTTACAGCCAGCTCTGACAAGAACATCCACAACATCCAAAAAACGATTGGGTATCCACCACGTTCTGCATGCCAAGGCAACGTGCAGGACTGTATCACCATCGGCCGAAATGGCACATACATCGGCTCCATGTTCAATAAATGAAGATACCATCCTCCGGATTCCATCGGACCATGCATATCGGTCTTTCATCAAAGTGAACAAGATGTCGGGAGGGAACGGTGCGTTACGCGAAAGCAAGCATTCCACGGTGGAGGGTAGTGCGAAAGCCACGGCGACTTGGATAGGTAGTTTTCCGTCAGCGTTGCGAACGGAGACACTGCAGCCAGCCTCGATGAAGAGTTTTATCACTTTCGTATATTGATGCTCTGGTTGTACTCTGATCGCACCCAATACTGTGGATAAGATGTTGGAAGGGAAAGGTGAGTTGAGTGAAAGCAGATATTCCACGACGGAGGGCAGTACGCGAGCCGCGGCAACTTGGATAGGTGGTTTGCCGTCAGCATTGGGCCCGGAGGCACTGCAGCCAGCCTCGATGAAGAGTTTTATCATTTCCATACATGGATCCTCTGATTTTACCTCCAGTACGGTGAATAAGATGTCGGAAGGGAAAGGTGAGTTGAGTGACAGCAGATATTCCACGACGGAGGGCAGTGCGCGAGCCGCGGCGACTTGGATAGGTAGTTTGCCGTCAGCATTGCGAACGGAGGCACTGCAGCCGGCCTCGATGAAGAGTTTTGTCACTTTCGTATATTGATAATCCACTGATGCTTCCCTCGTCGTACCCAGTACTGTGAATAAGATGTCGGAAGGGAAAGGTGAGTTAAGTGAAAGCAGGTATTCCACGACGGAGGGCAGCGCGCTAGCCGCGGCGACTTCGATAGGTAGTTTGTCGTCAGCATTGCGAACGGAGGCACTGCAGCCGGCATCGATGAGGATTTTTGTCACTTCCATACATTGATCCTCGAAATCTATCCTCATAACACGGTGTAGTAGGGTATTCCGATCTGAGTCTCGTGCGTGAACGTTGGCTCCTTTACGAACAAGCAAAGAGATCATCGAGGGTTGAGATTGCAATGCAAAGAATAGTACATCGGAAGGGAGTGGCACGTCTCGTGTAAGCAGGTAGTCAACTATTGAGGTGAACCCGCAAATGATGGCAATCTGAAGGGGGGTTTGTCCATCAGCACCCGGTGCAAAGGTGCCACAGCCAGCCTCGAAAAGTAATTGCGTAGTTTCGAGACAGTTATTTTCATTGAAAGATCTGAAGACGGCGTGTAGCAGGTGGTCTCCGTTGGGTGCAAGATAAGACATCTTAGCTCTGTCGTCCATAAGCAAACGAACCATTAGAGGTGTCTGGTAACATTGCACTGCAGTAAACAATAAGTCGGGAGGAAGAGACGCCTCGACCTTGAAAGCGTGTGACAGCAGATATTCCACGACCGAAAGGTGCCCTTCAGACACAGCGATGTGGATAGGTTGCTTGTTAGCGGTATTGAGCGCAAAAGGATCGCAGCCAGCATCGACGAGCACTTGCGTAGTCATGCAACATTGAGTCCCTGTGAGTATCGACATCGTGGCGTGTAAGAGTGTATCTCCACTGTCCTCGCGGACATGAACATCAACTCCATTACGAATGAGGGAAGGAATCGTCGACACTTGGCGACGCAACGCAGTGAACAGGGTCGCAGGGGGTAGTGGCACAGGTTGGGAAGTGAGGTGTTCCATAACCTTGCAAAATCCTCGTCTTGCGGCAATCTCAAAAAGCATTGCATTGCCAGAGCTGCGAGCGAAAAGGTCGCCGGCGATACAGGTGAAACTCCTTGCCAATTCCAGACATTTGTCTTCGTCATCTATAAAATGTCGGACTTCTTGAAACACCCTAGCTTCCTCTTCTGGCAAGAAGTTTAAACCACCCATGTTGCCGATGAGTGAACGCAACGTCGGTTCATGTGTTGTGGGATCATGTGACAGCAAGGAGGGAACGTCTGAAGGTGAGCTGAATAATATCAGATAATTGACAGCATCATGGTGCCCTTGCTTTGCTGCAATATGAAGGGGAGTTTCGCCACGTAGGTTGCGGGCTAAGGGGTTACAGCCCACGTCAATGAGTACCTCTGCAATCTCCAAGCAAACAGATCTATCAAGTGACCGCATAGTGATATGCAGCAAAGCATCTCCATCGGGATTGAGAGCGTGTACGTTGGCTCCTTTGCTGATAAGAAAGCGGACCAACTCGGCTCTCTTCACGGGAGTGGCCTGTAATGCCGCAAATAAAATCCTCGACGGAAGAGTCACATCCCGTGAAAGGAGATATTCCACCACGGAGACGAATCCTCGCACCACAGCGACGTGGATCGGTGGTTTGTCGTTCGCATTGAGATCACAAGGGCTGCAACCAGCCTCAACGAGGAGTTCCGTGATAATGAGGCATTGGTTCTCGTCAGACAACCTCATAGCTACGTGGAGCGGGGTATCCCCATTGGCCGCAAGGGCATTCACAATGGCTGTTCTGCATCTCAGTAATTAATCTTCTGCATTCGATTTGGAGACCTACCACAAGAACACGATACCGGGGGTATATCCGAAGGAGATGATGTAATCATCGAAAGCAGGGTTCTGACGACGGGGAGGCATCCCTTTCCCACTGCGACGAGGAGAAGTGTCTCTGCACAGCCAACTTGAACGAGCCTCCTTATAGTAAACGTGGCTTCGTCTCCACCTTTCATCTGCTCGTATTCTTCCTCATCCTCGACAAATGCTTCCAGAAGTCGTCGGTTGTCCCAGGGGTTGACTGCCCATTTGACAAATTCGGCTGTTTGCAGTAGTCTCCGGATGATATACAAAGGGAATTGATGAGGCTGCACTCTGAGCACACGTGTCAGTAACTCATCCGGGACGGTGCTTCCTTGCGTCAAGAGTAGATCGAGCATTTCTGCATGCCAACGGTCCACAGCGACCTGTATTGGCATCGCCTTGCGCTCGTTGGAGTAATCCGCGATCGAGGTGTCCAAGTCCGAGTCATCTGCATCTGGTCCGTCCCCATACATGTCGTCCATATCTAAGTCATCCGCGGCCAATTTGTCGACAGCTAAACCTTGGTGGTTTACATCGGCACCTCGCATGATCAGAGCCCTAGCATGATCGGTCTTGCCAAAGTGCGCTGCATATACGAGCGGGTTGGTCCCCTCCCTTGGTGTGAGGGCAGGACGATCGAGAAATGTGTGAAATAGAGCGTCGGACGCAAAAGCAACGAGGGTATACATCGTGAAATCGTGCTCCGAACTTGGCCACGGAGTCCCAGAGCGAACCAATGGAATTAATTTGCACATTTGGTCCCACTCCCAAGTGTGTCGGCAAATGACCACTTGGAGGGCTTCCATATCAACGAAAATCCCGGCGTTGCCCGACCCAAGATGAGCAAGATGACTGAAACCGTCGGAGAGCACATAGTTCAGAAGCGGGCGAGATGCGTAAGATGTGGGCACGAGGTTCCGTTCCTGTGTCACGTTGGGCGATCGATCTCTGCAATCCTTCATCTCCTCGAGGCAGAAGGCAATATAGGCCATGCAAAGCCTAGCCACCCGTTCGTGCGCATCTTCCAAGACGATATGATATCGTGGCAATTTTTCCTGAATAAGCTCCCCAACAAGGTACTCCTACACAATCCTGGTAAGCGGTTACAAGGAGAGAGAGGTTCACTCGTTTATGGACTCACCTTGACACTCATGTGAGAGAGTGTGACGATGTCGGTTTCTTTATGGTGAATTACGAGGCTCCTGCTAACTTCCAAGAAATCAGCACTCAATCCGGGGTCTAACGCTCGCCGTATGGGATCAATTGTAAGTCCCTCAAGAAGTTCGCACAATCGCATGGGTCGCAGGGCGGTCACTAGCCACATCAATCCACGGCGCACTTGACGCGAATCCTCGAGCCGCCTGTCAATAGCAATAAGAATCCTCCTGTAAGTCTCTTCCAATCCTTCTGGAAGGCTGTTGAGCACCCTCCGAATTTCAGATACCGATGTGCACTTCTCGAGCATGTCGATCTGACACTGTACCCACCGGAACCTTGAACACGAAACTGTCAGTCTAGACACTGAATACGCGGATCATTATTGCCGCTTACATGCCGTCTGCTTTTATACATAATTTAGATCGGATCTCCTCTTTCAGCCTCCCATCGAATGTTCTCAACCGACGGCGTGAGTCGAGCTCTCTTGTAACATGTAGCAAGATATCAGCGGACAATTCGTGGACCATTTTATCCATCGATATGCATGGAAGATGAGAAAGCATCTGTATGATGTTCTGTATAGGCCGACTCGTGACAAACATCCGTGTGTCACCATTAATCGTGATGAGGCCGTCGAGGAGGCTCTCCACCTCTCTACACTCGTCGAGTGCGTCGACGACGACGAAGGGTTTTCGAGGACATAATCTTGCAACCTTGGACAGATAATATGACAGTCCTTTGACGTTGTAGAAGGAATCCACACGACTGTCGGCCCCCTTGAGTAGCTCATCGAGCAAATCTTCCGGGTCCATCACAACGGCACAGAGATGTGCCGTTAACTGTGCGAGAAGGGAGCGCATCACCTCTACTGCACTCGTGGATCGTTTGGTCCGAAAATCACAATAGAAGAAGGTCAGGAATTCTCCGGACCCCTTCATGTTGTTGAGGTCATTGACGACAGAAGAGCTACTCGCACAGTCAGCGACTCTGCGTCAGTAATAGATGGCTTAAACGCACGCTAAAACTGATTTTCCGGCACCGGCTGTGATCAAGTTCACGTCAGTCACAGAACCATTTGGATCATCGAAAGGGACACCTTTTCCCTGCAGCAACAGGAATGAGTCTTTCCCCTCCCTCCATGACCTATATGCATCCGTAGCAGATAACCACATGCACGTATCGGATTGGCGTATCGATGATGTTTCTCGATGTTTCTGAGAGCAATCCAATGCGTCGAGTACTTTCAACAACTTGTTCAATTTCTGAGCTGGATGTGTGATATCGTCAGTGAGACCGGTTTGTGCTGCCAATGGTTACTCGCACATACACACGGTTTCCTCCTTCTGATGTTCTATCGCGACGTGTCTCGTCGAGGTGGTTCGATGTTCCTCTTGGCCTTGCACACGAACTTCCCTGGCGTAACTCAGCTCAGAGCACGACCCCGCTACGAGATTACACCACTCACTCGGTTTTGGAATGCACAGTCTGTCTAAGAACGTCCTTCTCGTAGTTCCTGTGTAATACTGTCATGCATAAGTTCATCGAGATACTCCACACTCACCAGATATCCGTCGTGAGCAAGAAGTGAAAATGAGCCTTGTGGGTATGGAAAGTGTGATGGCTATATTGATGTCATCCTCTTGGCACCCGGAGCTCGTTGGGCTGAACCCAGAGAATGCCTGTACCTCATGATTGAGCAGTTTCTCCATCTCTCTCAACGTGTCCAAGCACGTTTCAGGTTCGGGACCAGACAGCCAGTTCACCAAGCGGTCATCGAGTACATAATGACGACGCAGCAATGGATTGTCGAAGACTTCGAGGATGGCGCGTGAAGCATCGGCGATTGTTTGGAACTCGAGTTCGAGCCGAATGAGAGAGTGTTGTCGGACTTTTCTGACGCCTCTAGTGGCGCAATACCGCACTGTAGCATCTCGGACGTGCTGCGTAGCTAGCACGATGGAGTGTAGGATACTCTTTACAGAGTCCATCATGGAGTGGCGCTCTCAGAAATATTCAAATTGGCTGATGCCTATTGAGTAGTGTAGCAAAATATACAAGCCACAATCGGCCGTGTATGCCGAATATAATTCAAAGCCAGAGACTGTACAGATTATCAAGCTAATAGAGTAGAATACTATATTATTCGAGACAGTAGCTTAAGGGAATACATCGTCTCCCTGACTTTCGTCCCCCACCATCTCGTCTATCACTCTGCGCAAAAGATGCTGTTTGCGAAAGAAGCAGTGCAACCACACCTCGCCATCTTCTCCCTTGGGAGCGCACGGGCTAGTCTCAGATCCATCCGTAGTGGTGACAGACGGTGTTTAAAGTGCAATATGCAGAGACGTCCCCACAAGCACCGTCTCTGCATATGCACGGGCCACTGAGACCACATCGTGCAACAATCGAAAATTTCTTCTTCTAAGCGCCGACATCACAGCCGCTCGCTCACAGTCATCATTACAGAAAGGCTGCTCGACAAGATAAGCGACCGCACAACGCGGCAACGTCGACAACATTCTCAAAACAGTGGATCTCACTGTCTTGAAAGTGTTGTCGACTTTGCCGTTGTGCGGCTTGTCGAGCAAGATGTAAGTAGGTCATCTCGTCGCATTGCTTACTGTCTACTCACGTTACATCATGTAGCGCTGTGGGCACAATCAAAGTGAGCACGGCTCCCAGCCCCACGTCGATGTGGGATCGGTGGCATGTTTGTAGCTAACGACTTGACCAAGCTTGTGTCTGACTCTTGATCAGACAGAAAATGAGCCCACTGTTCATTTGAGGTGCTCAAAGTGCCAGGATCTCTACTTTATACATTTGTTGCTCGAGGATGGATGGAGACCACCTGTCCAAACACCGAGCTGTGGATCAGCAACTCTTGTGACAGCATTCCCAGACTGGGAGTGCACTGGAAAGTCTGGACAAAACTACCAGTTAGGTACCGTTGGGAGTGTCTGGAGACTGTCCAGCCTGTCCAACTAAGGTTTGCTGATCAGTGTATTGAAAATGAATGATACTGCTGAAACAAATGACATTTTGTCCGGCCAGGACCGTCATACTTTTTCATTTCAGCTGTTAAACTTGCAGACTCAGATTGGTATTGGAATGGGCTCGAAGTCGGGCGTTTTCTTTTCGGTAGCCGAGGCATGCGACTGTAGCAACCAATCAGACGCCTCAGTCCCGCTGGTATGCAGAGTCAAAGCAGAATTTATTTCAGTGGTTTTGCAGATCCGGGCCAGTTGTCAGCCCAATTGTGTCAGCCGGGGAAAGCCGGAGTCAGCTCAGCGTCACGACAACAACACTAGTACTGCATCGGGTTTGAGGGAGAATAAGATAGGGCGGATATGACGGAACGAACGTACAAGTACCGTCGTGCAAGCCATTATTGGCTACTTCTTTTCTGGTCAGCCGAGATCTCGCAGATCTGAGCCGGAATATCAAGTGTCATATAAGACTGATCGTCAAGCTGATCGTCAGCCACGATGCCGTTCTCGTCTTGCTTCATGTTCCGCACACTTTGCCTGTTCACCATCAGCTTGTTGCTGTCTCACTCAACAAGTGTCCTTGCGGTCACCGTGTTCAATCCGGGCGAGTACGCTTTCAATGCTGTTACATGCCCTGCCATCGACAGGGTCCTCAAACAGACCGTAAACATCACCATCGGTGAGCACGCTACACTACTGCCTATATGCGCTCCGCAATGCGGCCTCTCTCATCTTTCATGTGTAGAATATATCGATGTCAACCCTTCTGCGAAAACGACCATTTTGATGGTGCATGGCTGGCCGAGTTTGTGGAGTAGCTGGGGTCGCCAGATTGAATATCTCAAGGCATTTTGTATCTTCCTGCAAATCGACGGTCGTTCCTCATTTGTCTTCAGAACGATTATCGCTTGGTGGCCATCGACGTCCGCGGATTTGGAGGGTCCTCACACCCCTCCGACATCCAGTCGTCGAGTACCATGGCGGATCTCACAGGAGATTTTACATGCGTTCTCGAGCACGCTGGGGCTCCGTCTGCAATTTGCCTGGGGTACGCTCCGTTATCTGTTTGCTAAATGCTCTGATTCGTTTCTATAAAGTCACGATTGGGGTTCGGTCGCGTGTTACGAGGCTGCGAGGAGACGCCCCGACGTGTTCTCCGCTGTGATCGGTGTGACAATTCCAGTGAGCCGAATGATGAGTATTACTCCTGTGCCCATGTTCTCATCTCCACAAGTACCTCCCTTCCTCGAGCCCGTTCCAACCCATCGAGTCGATCTTGACGCTAATACCCACGCTTTCTTACCAACTCTTTTTCGCACAAAACACGTCTGAAGCCATTGTTGAGCTGAATAGAGATGTCAGGCGCACTTTGAGAGGCACATTGAGGAGCATCGCGAGCCCGCCTCCGAAGACATTTTTGCGCAGTCGGGAGACCTTTATGGGGGCGTGGGACGGCATAGAGGCGAGTCTTTTCAGTCCGCCTCGTCAGTTTCAGCGAACGAGATGCCTGCTAGATACCTCCGATTCCATATTTTTCGAAAGCGGAAGAGGATTACTTCGTTGAGCGGTTCAGTAGACAAGGATTTGATCATTGTAGGTTCTTTCCACCCATATCCTCTCGCATAACCCAATAATATTTGTTCCCCTTGACGTTTGCGCCCTTAGCGCTGATGTTCTATACCAGCGGCGTAAGCATCGACCTCTCTTGATCGTATCGCCCGTGCTAACGTATATGCGGCAGAACAAGTATGGAACATGGAAATCTGCACACGACCAAGGAAATTTCACGATTCCCCAACCCGTCCTTTCGGTGCTCCCTCTCAAGGTGCGTGGTTGATACATGCACGTTATCTTTGAAGCGAACGGACTTTC
>JBBPQZ010001142.1:0-10027 GCA_038092795.1 Boletus rubissimus | reverse complement strand
GAAGGGAACAATTGTATACCAGTGGACACTACGTCATAATAGATATCACAAAGATCCTGAGATCGTCGTGGGCTGCCTCGAAAATAACGGTTGTCCCGGCCGGTGAAAAGATAAGATGGGTATGATACAGTACCGTGCATATCAAAGATGAATCCAGACCTCATCTTTGTAGCGCTTGGCAACTCCCACCTAAACAGGACCCCTCCTGCTTCCGCGTCCCGGTGAGACGACCAGCACAGCGGCCAATCACTAGTGACTCGCTGGCACCAGACAGACACAAAAGGACGACTTTACGTTCCCGTATAATGCACGAAGTTACGTCGAAGGTATCATGCTCCGCAACAAATCGACATATTACTTTCAAGTGTTCTCGGGAGTCAAGCTTGTATTTGTGGTTCATGGAAACCCAGATATTCACCAAGAACACGAATGTCTTGACTGCGTGTTAGTTGGGCATTTAATGAATATCTCTCTCGCCGAAAGGGAGAGCGCTCGTGAGATCAAGGAGTGGTTCTTTCAACTTGCGGCGTGAACTATGAAAGAAAAGAACAAAGGAAAGAACCTCGATAATTAAACTTGGATTAGAAAGGAATGTCGGACGGAAATGGACGGGTTAGACTGAGCTGCTGAATTCGACCGCTCAAAGTAGCCACGCCATTCCGGGACAGTAAGTCTGGCTTGTTATTTGTTGGAGAGATTGATATGCGTAGGCAAGCTTTGAGGGAAAACGATCCATAAATGGCAGTAACTGCCGATACCGCGGTGACACGATAATTATAAGGGTCTCGGAGGATCCGGCGGCTAGATATGAAATCAATATGAGAAACCGTGACTAGCGACCCAGCAAACTTATGGGAGCAGGAATGACGACGAAGAGGTTGTGGTGTTTCACTAAACGTTCGAAATCAGTGAAAGTTTCGCCAATGACTGTACGTGAGCATCTAAGAAATACAAGACTTGTAACAGGGGTAGCATGGCGGGATTTTACCCTTCGTAGGTTGTAAAAGTGTTGTTCCTGTGGATAAGGAAAGCTCAGATTTAACTGCATTCGACATGGATCAAGACTTACGTCCGAGCAAATCCAACGCGGTTGACATCCGTGTCGAATACCTGCCAAGAACGATCAATGAGTTTATGCTTCTCCGAAGACGAACCACTGCTGACCGCATAGTATCTCTCCATGAACTTCTGTCCGATGATGAAATCCAACCCCTGTCCACTAATGCTTCCCAAGTTGGCAACCACACCGTACTGTTTCCCGGCAACTCCGCCCCATGCTGTGTTCTGGTCTGTTGGAATTAGTTGTGCAGCGACGTCCATAGTGAACACCCGGTCAGCGATCACGAAGTTGAGAGGCTGCATAGACGAGATAGAGGAAGGGGGGATTTCAATGAGACCCGTGTTCGAATCCAACGTCGCTCCTGGGATTGCATCCAAGTATACGGAAAAGAAGTTGTCTGCGAGGAGGACCTCTGATGGATACGACATTTGGGTCAGATCTGGTGAGTGACCATACAAGAGTGGAGAAGGAAACATACGCGTGGTACCGGTGTCGACGATCCCAGCAGTGGAAGTGGGGATGACGGTATAGGTGCCATATGTAGACGAAGTGACGTTAATGCCCCAGTAGTAGGCGGCTGGATATGTCTCCGTCACAGGAACATACGTCAGCTCGCCCTCGTACTGTACACGATGCATATAAGTCATTTAAGCACTCGGTTGACAATGCACGATACAAGAACTACAATCATACCAAGCTTGAATCAATGCCTCCGTAAGTCAATGCACCATCTACACATCTCAGGCTTGATGATAAATAAGAATCAGGGATCGAATGCTCACTCGTGTCACTGTAGTTTGTTGAAGGGGCAAAGTAAACGCCTAGTACTTGGTTCTCGATAAGTCCCTGCGACACGAGGTTGTTCATGACCGTTGGAATCATTGCATTTGTATCAGATGAGAGCGTGCCCTGTGTGAGATCGACAGGTCCAACACCGACGATGCCATCGACACCTAGGAAATCGGCATAGGAAAGTGCATCACCAATTGATTGGTTGGTGAGGACGAGATTGGGTGCGAGGGTCACCTGGTCGAGATCTGTTTACTGTTAATAGTCAGGTGCGGATACAGTTACAATATCCTTACACTCCAACCCCGAGAAATAACCCGTGCCATAAGTGACGTTCACAGCTTCTCCTGTGGGGATGCTGGTGGACGTCCGAACGTATGGAGTGCCAGTACTGCAACAAGAATCGTTTGTTGTATAGCTTCATCCGATCATCCACACCTACCCACAGAAAGTGTTGGAGGAGCCGGTGTCAACAACGAGACTATAATATGTCGGAGGGTTACCAATACCGACGCTTGTTGTGTACTGGACGTATGCTAGGTTGGTCGCGGGAACAGTAGTCGGTCTATTGGCAGTATGGTACTTTAGGAGCGCGGCACGAGCACGATCTGCGTCAGGAGATCCCTTGAGATATGCTCCGGTGCGCTGGAGCTTCGTCAGTGGAATGGTGAAGGCCGGAGAGGCAGAGGCAGACGTCGCGAGAAGGATGAGAGCGAGTGCAGTGAACGACCTCATGCTGGGGGAGGTGGAAGGGGGGACCTTGTTAGTATTATCCATTTATAGTGCGATCAGATACCTGCGGTGAGAGAAGGGGATGCAGGGGACGCTGCATGAGGCGGTCAGCGAAGGCATACTGATTCTCATGGCGTCAGCCATCGGTGTCCATATGGGCACATGTGGTGGCGAGTCCGACTCTCGCGCCGTACTGCACTTCGGATCTGCAAGACTGTGTGATAAAGACTATTTTCGGGGCGCTTCACTCCATACCGGGAGACTTTCGTTGGCAACAACTTGAAGGAGGATCAAACTGGCGAAATCACGGTTGGTACTTGCCGGTACTCCTGTCTCGTGCAAGTCCGACTCCCACGACTTACGGGGAGTGCCGTCGATGTGCATTGTGCAAGGTCTAACACTTCGCGCTGCAACTGGGTGCTTAACGCTCAAGATCCAGACGCGGAAGAGTTGGGTACACGAACAAATTATGCAACCCGAAAGCACATTGCACCAGTGATTCCGCGTCGATTGCCTAGAAATACTTATTTAATAAATATCCGAAATATATGGGCATACTCAACTTACTTTGAGTACGTACGATTTGTGCTGGTGTCTTGTCTCAAGCACTCGATATCAGTGACAATCTAGATACCGTTTTTGTGAACCTGCATTCACCCGGAATTAGAATGGAACAAACCTTTCATCTCGAGGAGGGTCAAGCAACAATAGCTCGTTGGGTTTTTCGCGTTGGAGAATATTTTCGACCGATCCAGATGTGGGAGCACACATAAAATCCATTCACGACCGTCTTCTTCCCGCTGGAACGCTGCGGCGTGCTAGGTGTCCTACTTGGTAAAGTTCCAGAGTTGAACATTGCAACGTTGAACCCTGGTGCGGTAAAATTGCCATGTCGACGACCCTAGCCCGGTGGTGACCTTCAGCTTCCTCGGGCTGTGTCAAGCTATGTTATTCTGAAAGTCGCGAGTTTCTGAGAACCGGACCCCATGCCCACGAATAAGGACGTTCGGGTTGAAAGCTATGGATGTAAAATCAGCAGTCTTTCTCCGGTGAACACGGCAGCATATACGTGGAGTACAGATGATTACCTATCTGGCTCACGATGGAGGCAAGCACAAATCCCTGGACGCTAGACACTGCTTCACGATGAAAAACGGGATTGAGATATTATTGTTATCAGACCAGTGGGTCCCGAAGGTGGCCTAGCGGCCCGGGCCCGGGATTGCCAACGTTGAGTGGTGGCAAACGCAACCAACAGTTGAGCCAAACTTGGGTCGTGGCAAAGTACATAGAAGCGGCGAGCGCAGCCTCCTTTTTCGCATAGGTTGGACAGCACTGCTCATACGTACTGCGGACACGCAGTCGTCACACTACTCGTCCACCATGGCGTTCTGCCGCAAGACTGCTGCGTTACTGTGGGCAGCACTTGCGTTTCTAGTCTACATTGGATTTGCCACGGCACAAGAGCCAGAAGTCAGTATAACCCACTTCGACAACTTGCCAGGCAGACTGTTCTTCTTTGAAGACACATCAGTGCGTTCGTGTTCATGGATGTCTGGCCTAGAATAACGTCGGATTTCACTCCAGAGTGTCGTCTACCACGACGTAGTTGCTGGAGACCTTTATGTGTCACAGAACGAGGGCAAGTCCTGGATTAGGGCAGAAGATATTCTGAGCGACACAGTGTCTATGGTCATACCACATCCTTTTGATAACAGATATGTAAGTAACACGTTCCAGTGGTTCCTCATGAATCTCATCGTCATACTATTCCATCCAGGCATTCGCATTGACGGATGGAACGACTCATTACCGCACCGAGGATCGTGGCAAGACTTGGCGCTCATTCGAAGTTCCCGCTCCTCTTAGCTACACCTCAAAGCCACTTTCTTTCCACTCTGACAAATGGGATCACATACTATACCAAGGAACTGTGTGTGAGCGAGTGACCTGGAACAACGTCTGCACTGACGTGGTGAGTATCCGCACATGTCTGTCTCGTTCACGCCCGTTCATTCTTCTTTAGACGTATTACACCACCGACGGATTTTCTTCGACACCGACAGAACTCTTAAAAGACACGTCAACCTGTCAGTTCGCGCACAGTTCCAAGGACTTCAAGCACAGTGCTCATGAGAACCTGATATATTGTGTCGCATACGATTCATCTAGCATCGGAACCTCCCACTCACTCTCGTCTTCCCGACTCTACTCCTCTCCCGACTTTTTCCACACTGTCGACATCGAGGACCTCGGTATCGGAAAGAATGCAAAGGGCGTCGCAGCGTTTGCGATCGTGTCCAAGTTCGCGGTTGTTGCGCTGAAGGACGTGACGTCTGGAAGCGAAGGTGACATGCAGCTGTACGTGACGGTGGATACAAAGGAGTGGGCCAAGGCACAGTTTCCACATGCATCCCAAGCACGTCTACGGCAAAATGCGTACACCATCGTCGAGTCGACCATCCACTCCTTAGCCGTGGATGTGATGCTCCAAGACCAAAGCACGATTGGGACGTTGTTCGTAAGCAACTCGAATGGAACCTACTTTGTGGAGAGTCTTAAAGATACGAATCGTGATATGGGTGGATACGTGGACTACGAGAACGTGCATGGGGTTACTGGTGTCGGTATTGCGAATGTAGTATTGAACGCTCAGGAGGTGGAGAGGAAGAATGCCCTGAAAAAATTGAGATCCATGATCACTTTTGATGACGGTAGGTCGCACAGTGACCCTCACCCGTGATATCTCCGATTGACATTTCGGAAGGTAGTAGTTGGACCCTCATTCCTGCACCATCGTCAGACAGTGATGGCAAGCAGATTTCGTGCGACCCTTCCAACCTCGAAGAATGTTCATTGCACTTGCATTCCGTCACTGACCCCCACAACTTTGGACCCATATTCTCTTCCACCGCTCCTGGCCTTTTGATGGGTGTCGGCTCCATTGGGAAGCAGCTTTCCCCTTACGAGGACTGTGATACATTCCTGAGTACAGACGCTGGCCTGACGTGGCGTATGGTCCGGAAACAGGCCCATATGTACGAGTTTGGAGACACAGGCAGTATCATCTTGACCGTGAATGACGAGGAGATGACTGACACTGTGAGCTATTCTACTGATTTCGGACGTACCTGGTACGTTTGACGTTATGACCTCTGTATATTCAACTAACCACATCGCCGCGTGTCAGGAAATCGTCTACCCTTGGTGTCAGCGTACGCGCCAAAGCGCTTACCACCGTCAGTGACGCGACATCCCAAAAATTCATTCTCCTTGCCCAGCTCTCGCGAAAGGATCAAAGGGAAGGCGACGGTCGCTATGCTGTAATATATCTCGATTTCGCCGGCATCCTATCCCGCAAGTGTGACGAGAAGGACTACGAGAAATGGTATGCACGTGCGAAGCCTGATACGGAGTGTTTGATGGGCGTCGAGGTGAGTCCTGCAAGCCCAGTCAGCGGATAATACCTACAGAAGGATCCTCAGCAATGGTATAAACGCCGCAAAGCCGACGCAGACTGCTACGTAGGTAATAAGTTCCGTGACCCTGTCGTCCATGAAGATCCATGCCTTTGCCAAGACCATGACTATGAGTGGTAGGTGGTGTTCACTAGTGACACGCGCGCTCATCTCGATCATGAATGATTACTCTAGTGACTACAACTACGTTCGGAGCGGCGATGAATGTGTACCGGCGGGACTTGAGCGCATCCCGAGTACTCTGTGCACCTCGGGCAGATCAGATGAAACGTACATGGGTTCGTCTGGGTATAGGTTGATAGCAGGTAATTTGTGTGCCCCAGGCCAGGGTAAAAAGAAGGATGACCCCATAGAGAAACCGTGTTCGCAAGGTACGTGGTTTTGGTTGATTGGTTGAGCGAGGTGGTGTTGATATGACGGGCATGCACCTATAGCCGAACCCGAAGAGGGTAAAGTCACCGACCAGATTGTAAGTCGTTAGGCTGTGTCTTGTCGATTCCTTGCTGACCCAAATCTAGCATCAGTTCGATGCAAAGGTTCTTCAGTACCAGTTCTTCAAAGAATCGAGCGTGAGTGTATGGCAATACTGTTTACCGTGCTAAACACTGAAGTAATCCGTAAAAGACTATTCTCGTCTTATTGGATGATAACGCGATCTGGCAGTCGAGCAACGAAGGGTTCACTTGGGAACAAAGATTTCCTGGGGAACGCTTCCTGGGGTTCCTTATGCACTCTCATTCGAACGAGCGAGCTTATCTCATCACCGACTCTTCCAAATACTTCTACACAACAGATGGCGGTCGACACTGGCATGCGCAAAATGCACCGTCGCGCCCGAATACGTTCGGCGTACCGGCGCTTCGGTTCCAACCCCGGTCTGATCTCCTTATTTGGATCGGCGACGTTGGGTGCGATGGTACTGCAGAGAATTGCCACGTACAAGCTCAATATTCGCGCGACCACGGACGGAACTGGCTGTTCATCGATGACTATGTTCTTAATTGTGACTGGGCCCGCGACAAGGAACTTCTCGTCGATCCGCACCAGATTCTATGCGAGTCCTACCAATACAAGCAGGGTTCCCAGCGCTTCTTTGGCAACGACAACGCATTGCAACTGATCTCTGGCAGAGATTACTATGGCAAGAAGACAAAACTTTTCGAGCATGTCGTCGGCTTTACAAAATTCTCAGAATACCTCATTGTGGCCGAGGTAAGTTGTATAGACTTTTAACGATTGCTTGCATATGCATAGACTTACTCGTGGAAAGTATCTTCCTACGAAGAATGCCCTAGATCTTCAAGTCTCGCTCGATGGGTTGACGTTCGCGACCGGAAAGTTCCCGCCTGGCATGCATCCCGACACACATGTATGTAAATGTGTGCTCGGCGTGGTTTATTCATTTATTAACGATGATGCACAGGCATATACTGTACTAGAATCAAGCACCGATTCCATCTTCCTACATATGACTATGTCCGAATGGCCGAACCCCTTCTGGGGTAACATTTTAAAGTCCAACTCCAACGGAACTTACTTTGGATTGTCCATAGAGAACGTGAACAGGAACGAAGTCGGATATGCTGATTTCGAAAAGTTTGCTGGTTTGGATGGCATTGCGTTGGTCAACATTGTGGCAAACCCCGCAGAGGCGACCCTTACCGGGAGAAAGGTACTCCAAACAAGGATCACACATAATGATGGTGAGCATTTTGGACATCATCGGGACATGGGCCTCTCAATGAACGGATTCGCAGGTGGCACCTGGAGGCCGCTTGCACCACCAAAGCTCGATTCCCAAGGGAAGGCGTATTCTTGTTCAACAACTGTATGTTGCGTTCATTTTCTTGGTTGATCACGATATTCATTTCTCCAGAGCTGCGCCCTTCACGTACATGGGTTCACAGAGCGTAGGGATGCACGGGCAACGTACAGCAGTCCCAGCGTCGTGGGTGTCGTTATGGCAGTTGGCAACGTGGGTGAAGTACTCGCTTCTTACACAGAGAGCGATACCTTCCTTTCACGCGATGGTGGTTTCACATGGGAGGAAGTTCACAAGGATGCGTATCTCTGGGAATTCGGCGACTCTGGATCGATCATTTTGATCGTAAACGATGAAGAGCCGACGGATCACGTCCTGTTCACTACGGACGAAGGTCTCTCGTGGCGAGAGTTCAAGTTTAGCAATGAGAAATTGAAGATTAATACAATCATCACGGTTCCCGAAGATACGAGCAGGAAGTTTATGCTTCTTGGGCATGCACCCGGTTCCTCGTCATCAACGATTGTACACATTGACTTCACATCGTTGACTCACCGACAATGTAGGTTCGGATTTTGGGGTATCTTTGCAGTGGACTAATGGGATTTTCTCCTAGGTATGTTAAGCCAAGATAATCCGGCTCATGATGACTTTGAGGTATGGAGTCCTAGTGAGGAAAGAACAGAAGCGTGTCTATTCGGTCGCCAGGTACACTCCTATCTTTCGTATCTCAGTACAACCATGAACGTCTACTGCAGACACTTTATCATCGCCGTAGACGCGATGCCAATTGCGTTGTTGGCAAGGAAGCGAAAGTAGTGCATGAGACCGTCCATAACTGCGCTTGTGGGGCAGATGACTTTGAGTGGTAAGTCGGATCACCTACGATTTACTCCTCCTAGGACCATTCCGCGACGTCTTTTTATAGTGAATTTAACTACGTGAAGAACGACGAAGGGAAATGCGTGCCAGTACCAGGAAGATCACCACTCGCTAATGATGACTCTTGCCGCGATGATGAGGAGTACTGGTATGAACGAACTGCGTACCGCAAAGTCACCCACTCGAGCTGCGAAGGAGGTGAGCGACTTGATCATGGAACACGGCATCTCTGTCCGGGAATCAGGGGCCACAGTGCACTGTTCTGGACTATGGCGTTCTTGTTCCCGTTCGCAATCACGGCACTCGTCGCGTGGTGGTGGTACAAGAAGAGTGGGCTTACGCGAGGGTAAGTTTACCCATGTATGTGCAACGAGGCAGACGACTTACTGACACTGGCATGAACTCGACAGAACGATTCGACTTCCTGGTGACTACGGGAGTTCAGGTTCAGGCGTTCTCGATACGCTGGCTTCCGTGCCCTGGTTCCTCGTTGGGCTGGCGGGTATTACGTATGAATATGTTGCCTCGAGGCTGGAATCCCTTGCTATTGGATACCGATCACGCCGCGGCTACCGAGACCTGCCTGTCGACGAGGACGCGCAGATACTACGGTTCGAAGACGAAGAGTAGACGAGAGAAGCGAACCATCGAGAAGAGGTTTGGATCAGGTGGTTCGGCTAAAACAGGATATCTCCATCTTCTGTTCACATTTCTTTTTCTTCTTTTTTCTTTTTCTATCCCGTAGGATAGGCCCTATCGTACACTGACGCGTCGGCACTTTTGTTGGAAGTCGTTACATTATTGGGCAGATTGCGTGTTTGCCCGTTGTCAGTCGATATATATCGTATATGCATGTCTTACAGCCCTACGCTGGGTGTACCTCTGACTCGAAGGACTGGATGGCTACAATCGACAACAAAGGTGACCCAGTGAGTGGCCAGGTGTCGATTGCCTGTGGGTTTTGCAGCAAGGTGGTGCACTGGCCATGAAATGCCAGCATTATGGACCTCACAACTCGTGTGCCATATGGAACAGCCACGCTGGGTCACCGGTCAGTGCCAGCACACTAGTCACTGATAAGAATCACAGGTTAATGCTGTAGCACACAAAAAGTGATCCTTAGGTCCTGGACGGAAGGTGCTTGGCATATATATGCTGCCAGTAGTGCGATTGCTGGAAGTCAAGCACTGGGCAAAGAAGACGGAGGATCAGACACAGAGCAGAACCTCGATGTCACTGCCAGTGCAGTGTAGCACATCACTGGACCAACGAATGGGCAGAGTCACAAAGCTGCCATGGTGCCTCCCAGGCGTGTTGGCTGAA
>JBBPQZ010001141.1:0-10029 GCA_038092795.1 Boletus rubissimus | reverse complement strand
TGTCCTGTTAAGCATGTAACATACCTAAGACTATCAATGCAATCTCAAGTGTAAGCAGATTCGTCTTCACAGCCGCCAAATAATAGATTCCGACCGCACCAACAGGTTTGATGGACGCAGATTGATCGACCTAACCGATCGAATAGATAGAGACACCGCCGTCTTGTATGGTGGCGGAAGATTCGGAGACGTGTACAAGTGCAAGTACAGGGAGCTTTCAGGCTCATCATCCACGGTGCGTTAATCCCCCGTCCGCAGGTACCCCTACGCGATGTTTAGGCCTCATAGGTTGCAGTGAAGTCACTGAGGTATTTCGCCTCTTCAGTAGACGAGTCGGACGCGATAAACAGGGTTTGTTAGTTAGCACCGAAAGCAGCATCATTAGCACTGATGCACTTTTTGCCTTGCCTTGACTTAGGAACTACGACGAGAGCTTGGACTCTGGAGGAGGCTCGACTGTGATCACCGAAATATCGTTTCATTACTTGGTGTGGCAAAGGAATTCGGACCCCTAGATGCCATAGTGTTAGCGTGGATGCCAAATGGTACTTTACACTCATTTATCAAGGGCGCCGGCAAAGCATACTCGCTCGTTGAGCGATTAGCTATGGTAAGCTGTCCCTGACCTGGCGATCAATCGGGCTAAGAGCCCTAGCTACATGCAATCGGGTCCTGCTTAGAATACTGTAAGTCTCAGGGACTGTTATATTTCGGTGTAGCCCCTGATTTCGCCGTCGTGGTCATCAGTGCATTCGATCCCCGTGCTCCATGGCGATTTAACAAGTGTGGGTTGATGTTTGCTTTATACATAAGCTCCTACAGTGAACCTTTCCTGCACTTAGTCCAACATCCTCATCGATGAAGAATGCAATCCTCGGTTAACTGATTTCGGACTTTCATCCGCACTCGGAAAGCTGCAGCCTGGCATGACATACTTGAATCGGTGTTCAGCTTCCCCTGGCGCTACACGATGGGCCGCGCCAGAGCTGTTTGACGACGCATGTGAACCAAAACCATCAGCTGATCTGTATTCATTTGGTTGCATCATGCTTGAAGTGGGCCGTTTCTCTTGCTCATGGTAAAGGATGTAGTATTGACGATTCAGGGATAGGTACTATCCGGTAACATCCCATGGGAAGGCAAAACTGACACAGTTGTCATCGGGTTGAAAATCTTGCAACGCAAGTTTCCAGACCGTCCAACCTCTGTCGAGATCCAGGACGAGCACTGGGAACTGATAGTAATGTGTTGGTCGCTCCCTGAGAAACGTCCGAGTGCGCAGCAAATATTACGCTATCTCACTGATTTGCAGTCAGTGGATTCAAGGGGGCACCATCGTGTACAAGAGGCAACTCGCTACGCCACCAATTATCCATCAACAGGGAAGAAAAGGGCCCTTCTCATTGCTATCCGGCACGTCCACAGTAAACATGATTTCCATGACATCCATTGGGCTCACAGAGATGCTGAAGAACTTTACCGCAACCTGATGAGTAGGCGTCAACAGTTGAGTTATTGTTCGCAATCTCATCCCATCAGATTCGCAAGGCTATCACGCGGAAGATATTGTCCTTATGATGGATCGTAACCACCATCCAGAAGAGCTTCAGCCTACACACACGAACATCGTATGCGATCTTAGTACTCCCATGGGTCCACAGATCCTCACTTTCCTTGCAGTTACGACAGATTGGTCGGTTGGTCAGTAACGCTTCAGATAATTGTCATGTTTTCTTCTATTGTAAGTTGCGACGTTCTTGCTGCAATGTTACACGTCAGAAACATGAAATCCAGATACTGGACATGGCCTGACAGCTCTCGAGGAATCCAGCAGGCCAGACGGTTGGTGGCTCTATATTGTTGCTACAACAATCCCTTGCATTAACACAACCTCAGAAATTATTGCGGTAGATGGAAAGACCATCTCTGGCGATGTAAATATAACTTGTTGATGTTATGCTCGATCTTAGAGCTGTGCAGATCTTACATGAACGCCTTGTCACATCTCTGACCAAAGTGGAAGGCTCTAAATTATTCGTGTGTGTATTTGTCGACCTTGTTCGTCCCACTGATTCTCTCTAGGCCCTCTTCGATTGCAGGGACTCCGAAATTTTACTGGGTATGTGATCCGCGACAGCAAGTTTCCATTGCATCCATAACTCTTCCCACACCTGCAACTAGGTGAGGGACCAAAAGCCTACTCGAAGGAGTGGTTGGTTAGCCCTGGACGAATGTTTAAAGGCTAGTCAGCGACATCATCCAGTCCTGATGTGCAACGCTCATTTCCGAAATTGAGCAGCCGTTACTACACCGATTGTTCATCTCCGTAAGTCCTTCTCAAACAGTATTCGTGAATTCAACTTCCTCATGCCATGCTCCGTAGTGCGATCAAGGAAGAAATATTCCCGAAAAGTGGACCCCTCATCATCCCCGCAGCCAAACCATATCATCTTGTCAAATAAACCCGAATCCAGATCCCTGGATGTCACAAGGACGGAAACGGATACACAGCGGCCTAATATGGTAGGAAGTTCAACCGCTGGACCCATACATCACGTTCAGCGATTTTTCCAACAGATTTTCTTGTCTGCATGCAGGGACAGACAAACAGCACACGACGATGACGAACGACAGCTGACCTTCACAAAGGTGGCGCATTCTGAGATCCATCTGCGACACTGAGTTATAGATTAATCGGGATTCCGATTGATAGTTCTTCCTTGACGCTTTGGCCGCGAGACCCGACCTATCGTGGGTGGAACTAAGTGACGAACTCAAGTAATTGATACCTTGTCTTTTTAATATTTACTTCCAAGACTAAATGATCCAACAGGGCTCGTATTTCCGAGATGCGAGCGCGATACGCAGCCTATTTGCAGAGCGTGCGAGTCGACGATGACATGCCCTATGAGCCCTGGACTCAAGAGCCAAGGGTACGTAGTCAAGATTTAACGTTGCGTCACGCCTTTTGCTTACTTGGAAACTCAGTATTCTACGAGTTCTCACACGGTATGCGAATCACACACATGGTGGCTTCTTCGGCCCAACATGCCCACTTGGTCTGCAGGATTTGACCAGAAAAGTGTCATTATGATTTCTTTGAGGGTTCATATAAATCAGGCATGGGCCAAGGACAAGTATCTTACTGGGTCATAATATCTTCCATGCGAAACTGATTGCACGAGGTGCACTCCGTGAGGAGACTGAGATATTGACGTGTGTTCATTCCCCCATCCTCACCCTGCACCTATCATAATTTTGAATGTAAGTTGGTGGCCACGGTTGCGGGTCGCGAGTCGCAGCTGCCAAACACAAAATTCTCATCGAACCGGCAGAGTCTGGTCACCGATCGACTCGACCTCAATCGTGGGATTTTAGACTTGTAGCGAGACTAATAAATATCAATACCACAGCCAGCAAAGGTAGTCGGGTGTGCGACCTAACTACGAGCTCGGCGAGACAGCGAGGTGAAATCTATGGATGACCTCGGTGACCTCGGAAAAGTAAAGCGTGTGGACTCGGAGGGACTCCATCTCAGGGACAAGACAAGACATACTCATTTGATATCGAACACCACGCACAGCGTCTAGATAAGCTAAGGAGACTATCGGAGGCTGGCATCTAGCGTCATCAAGTAGAGATCCCGCGAGAGCCCCGAAGAAAGAACGAGTCGCCCAAAATAAGGATTTGACGTTTGGAAGGATGTTTTGTCCGTCCGCTTGGGTGAATATTGGCCCGAGTTCTCAGACTGGGCATCCCTGTTCCCGGTGTTATTAGCCTCCCGGGATAGGACCATCTTTCTTCCGGTTTTACTGGGCTATTGAAGGACTAACTCGGTCCTAATATGGTGAATAGTGTACTGCATAGAAGTCACCAGCCCAGCTCGGAAACGTGCCAAGTGGCTTCAACCCTGGAAAACAAACCCACCGCTGGGGTGATTTCTTGGAAATTCAATGCATCGCCGTAGCTCTAACCAGCTCACTACATCATATCACCAGAGTCATGTCCACAGAATCGCGGACGTAGCGACTTCCTAAAACAAAAAAGAAGGTTTTTCAGTATCCTTACTCGACCCACCTGAGGTCAACCGTTTGCTTGGCTGGATCACACGGCCTCGCACGGCCTCACACCTTCCATCAGTACTTGTGGCTGTTGCACTGTCACCAGGGCTATCAGGACACCTGGTGGGCTATACCCCCCAATTTGCAAGACTCGATGAGTATTGGCATTTTGGCCTATAGTTTATGATACCTTTATCTACGCAGTGTCATTTGGCATACAACGTCTGATACGACTATCAGCCTGAGGAAGGTGGTGAAATTTACAGTAGCAGAGAGCCAGCTATGCTGCACGTACGTGACGTCGAAAACATACACCAGAGATCGGTACTGTTTCGTAGCCATATTTGCTAGACTCTTGGTCACTCTATACCAGATAGTCACCGAAGAATGAGACTAGAGGGCGGATTGATTACTCTGCCTCCCAGAGTCAATTGTTCTAAGGCTGAATTGGCTGGTGAAGATTAGCTGAGGTAATTCTATCGATATCTCCTTTCTTGCCAAGCGTTCCATGCTTAGTATCATCCGACACCCCTAGATGCAATGTCATGAGTAGCCACATTCCCAAAACCAAATGTAGTCATACTGAGGTACTGTACAGAGACGTGACCCAACTGAATCATAGAAAAGTAAAGAAAGGCCAAGGCATCAGCAACACGCAATTCGACGCCAAAAAAAAAATCACGGACTAAAAGACAGCAATTGTTCGCTCGTTTTCCCAGCCAAACACGATCAGCACTGAAACGACTACGACTGTGGGTCATCAGATCAGTACCGAACTGGCTGTAGCCCAATCCGACTGTCGCTGGTGACGGCTACTTACAAATCATTGTGACATACATTGTGCTGCCATCACGAACCACGAGTAATAGAAGGGGGGCTCTGCTCCAACCTGCCCTGAAAGCGCAGGTGTACTTGAATAATGTCAGGCCAACAAGGACGCAGTGGACCATGAGCCCTAATATGCTAAGCAGACCCGATTATAAAGCACTTGCAATAAGCAGTAGAGCTAGGACTCACCCTTGATAACTGGCATTCTCGTCCGGTCGTAGTAGAAGGCACGTTTGGTAAAATTCTACGCCTTTCGGCAACCACAACATTCTCACTGTCCCCGCAACTTCCATTGACATCAAAATCAACATTAAGAAAGCTACCCTCTTGGACCGGTTATATAGAGCAAATACTGTGGACTTCGTCCAGCCGAGCTACACTAGCATCTCCCAATGGAGAAATCAGATTCGACTTACTGCGAGAGGCCAAAATAAATTCAAGCAAGGTTGCAAGAGTCTGTGCAAAAGCTAATATATAGGCGTGCCACATGCTGCAGAGCATGGGGGGGTTACTGCCGTTTGCCAATGGTTTGATCAGTAAGTTGTGCATGCTAGATTGAGGTCAGCAAGTATTGACAAGATGGCTACGGGACACGTTGCGACTTTGCACTCACACACATGCGAATATTACAACATAGCGAAGAAAAAAATATACCCACTTCAAGGGGTTTTTATTACGCATGCTGTAGGCGTCAAGTAGACGGCGTCAGGAAGCTGAGCTAAACGACGACTAGAGTTGTTACGAACGTCCAAATATATTGAACATCCTCATCCAATGTTAAAAAGGAGTGCCAGACCAGAAAAGTGAGACAAGCAACTGGGGTCAGATCAGCACGTGCAAAACGCCACGCCTTTAGAGCATACTGCTATGGTAGCGCACGTCGCGAACGGCAGCTACATGCACGGGAGATATTGCATGGTCGATATCACTTGAAGACATCTTGCAAAAGCGGAATCTTGGTCGCAAGGGACTATCTGATTGAGGCGGTCTGGCGTGAGTATGAGGCTGAGCATGTTGGCACTGAGTGGCTCATCAGGGACAGTCTTATGTGGCCCTAGGGTACATACCTACAATATTAGTAGGGTCACTCCCACACCAGCTACCGAGGAAGATTAGTGTTGACTGAAAAGGACACTGTCGTAAAGTCTTGAATACAAAGGCCATCCAAAGCGCGTCGGGGTTTGCTTCAGGAGCTCCCACGAGGGACTGCCATGTGAGTCGGGAAGACTTCTGCATCAGGGTAAGTAGTACAGTGACTCGTGGCAACGCCATGATGCTATCTTATCTACTTTTTTTCAAACTCAATCGCGGGGGAAACGAGACATTTCCTGACATCGCTTATGATTCTCGTCGTTCCTCGATACCCCTCTTACAGGAAAATGTGGCTCGTGAGCACGAACTCTTCGTCCGAAGAATTCCCTCTCGCAAAGCGTTCCATGTTTAAAATGAGACGACAACCCTATGTCGAATTTTGAGGTTTCTGTATATAGTTCGTGATCAATTGGCATTACTCACGACAGCTGAATAGAGTGATGTTGACCAACTTCACTCGACTCATCAATCCAGCGGCTTCGAACAGTGAGCGTGTGAGACGTACTATAAAATACCCGCAATTCGCAGATCGTCGAGCCAATAGAGTACAAGAGAGATACCACATATTACTAAAGTGCGTCATCCGATTCGCATTAGCTATACACAGTTGATAGTTTGCAGGGTGACTCACGAAACATAAGAAGATAATAACTTATAGCATCCCTCACGAGAATTGAGAGAAGAGGCGTCCTTCCCCACCCCAGTCTTATCCCGACGAAACGCTTAAAGAGGATCATCCCCATGATGATGCTCTGGGTAATCACGGAGATGCTTCTGAGGTACCACGTCAGCCTACAGGTGCGGGCTTTTCGAAAGTAAAAGGCTCACGCGAGAGGATTTACCACCTCCTTCCGTGGGAGAGGGAGAATGCAAGCTTCGAAGTACTCCGCTGCAGAACATTGGGATATATTTGATCCTGCGAGGGCCAACTCCATGAAGAACAGACTACTAAGGAAGATGCCCACTCTGTGGCTTCGATGGAATAGCGCAAAAACTGTTTTTTATTTTATTTTATTTTAGAAAAAGAGATGAGAAATCGGCTTTGTGTGGTTCCCCGAGCTTACCTCTCGTGGCCAAGATAATCTCGATCATACAACTCGAGGCGTGCAGGATGCACACCATATATCGATACCACATCGTGCACAAAAAATCCGGCGTGCGACCCGACGACAGGCTCGGCATGACAGCCAGGTGAAATCTGTGATGACACCAGTTACCTCGGTATGCTGATGAAGGAGTGACTCCTTGCCCTACATCTGCGCAGCTAACAGGAAATAACGAAAATAGAAGTAGAACCATTTGAACACGCAGTGTCGCATCCTGCCAACAATGAGTCCCAGATAACGTAGCTGTAATATGCATGGTCTTACCGCCATATATATTCCATCTCTTCCCCGAGTGTCAGGAGTAAATCCCAGACCAATAGGCTGAGCGCGGCCACTTTCGTTACTGTAAGCGTCTCGGAGGGACATAGTAAGGACAAGACATACCCATTTGATACTGAACATGACGCACGGTCTCGAGATATGCTACTGAGAAAGTCGGTGTGTTGGTGACCGGTGTCATTTGGAGGTTCTGTGAGCTTAAAGGAGGGAGTGTAAAGGACCGTTATATATTCGACGGGACCTTTGCTGATCAACTCAGTCTCGTCCACGGAGATGCTGTATTGTGAGAACATGTGTGGCGTCCGTGCCTGTTACTGACGACACTGTTCACCATGCTTAGGGAATAAAAGTTACATAGTCGGAGGCACATCTTGAAAGTACTAGGGGCCTTCTCGTTAATAGACACGCACCTAAGCGAACCCTGACAAAGAGTTTCACAATGTCACTTACTCAAGTGCATCGTTTATTAGACCTGTGTCGCTCCAACTGCTGCAGCCGCACCCAATTGTAAAATAAAGGAAGTATGAGTGGGAGTCTTGACAAGATGGCTATGAGACACGTTACAATGTACTCACATTCTCGCACACATGCAAGTATTACAACATAGCGAAGAAAGAAGTACACCCACTTCAGGGGGTTTTATTACGCACGCTATAGGCGTCAAGTAGATGGCATCAGAAAGCTGAGCTAAATTACGACCAGACTTGTTACGCACGTCCAAATATCTTCGTCAAATGTTAAAAAGAAGTGCCAGACCAGAAAAGTGAGACATGCAAATGGGATCAGATTAGCCCGTGCAAAACTTAAAGTACGTCTTTAGAACATACTCTGGCTGCTATGGTAGCGCACGTCACGAACGGCAGCTGCGTGCACGGGATATAATGTATGGTCATCACCTGAAGACATCTTGCAAACGCGGAATCTTGGTCGCAAGGGACTATCCAATTGTCGCGGTCTAGCGTAAGTATATATCGCCCTAGGTATTTACATACCTGCAATAGGGTCAGCTCCATGTCACTCCCACGCCAGCTACCGAGGAAGACTAGTATGTAGTGTTAGGATTGAAAAGGACACTACCGTAAAGTCTCGAATACAAATGCCATCAGCGCACCGGTGTTTGCTTCGAGAGCTCCTGCGAGGGTCCATTCGAGTCGGGAAGACTTGAGGTATCAGGTATTGGCTGGTGGCAATACCATGTGTTATCTACTTTCAATCTCAATCGTGGGGAATGAAACATTTTCTGGCGTCGCTGATGGTCCTCACGGTTCCTCGATACCCCTCCATGATCAATATAACTTATCGTAGAAAACACTGCGTTACAGGGAGATGTGGCTTGTGAGCACGAACTCTTCATCTGAGGGATTCCCTCTCGCGAAGCGTTCCATGTTTAAGATGAGACGACAACCCTATGTCAAGTTTTGAGGTTTTTTCATACAGTTCGTGATCAATTGGCATTACTCACGACAGCTGAATAGAGCGATGTTGACCAACTTCACTCGACTCATCAATCAAGCGGCTTCAAACAGATAGTGTGAGGCGTACTATAAAATACCAGCAATTCGCAGATCACCGAGCCCACATAGCAACAGGGCGATACCACACAGCACTAAAGTGTGCATCCGACTCGCATTCAGTGATACCCAGTTGATGGTTTGCAGGGTGACTCACGAAACATAAGAAGATAATAGCTTGTAGCATCCCTCACGAGAATTGAGAGAAGAGGCGTCCTTCCCCACCCCAGTCTAATTCCGACGAAATGCTTGAAGAGGATCATCCCCATGATGATGCTCTGGACGACCACGGTAATGCTTCTGAGGTACTACGTCAACCTACAAGTGGGTGCTTCTGAAAAGTAAAAGGCTCACGCGAGAGGATTTACCATCTGCCTCTGTGGGAGAGGGAGAATGCAAGCTTCGAAGTACACCGTTGCAGAACATCGGGCTATATTTGATCCTGAGAGAGCCGATTCCATGAGGATCAGACCACTAAGGAAGACCCCCACTTTGCGGCTTCGATTGAATAACGCAAAAACTGAATTTTAAAATAAATAAATAAAAAAGAGATGGGAAATCGGCTTTGTGTAGTTCCCTGAGCTCACCTCTTGTGGCCAAAACTATCTCGATCATACAACTCGAGGCGTGCAGGATGCATATCATATATCGATACCACATCGTGCACAAAAAATCTGGCGTGCGACCCGACGACAGGCTCGGCATGACAGCCAGGTGAAATCTGTGATGACACCAGTTACCTCGGTATGCTGATGAAGGAGTGACTCCTTGCCCTACATTTGCGCAGCTAACAGGAAATAACGAAAATAGAAGTAGAACCATTTGAACACGCAGCGTCGCATTCTGCCAACAATGAGTCCCAGATAACGTAGCTGTAATATACATGGTCTTACCGCCATATATATTCCATCTCTTCCTCGAGTGTCAGGAACAAATCCCAGATCAATAGGCTGAGCGCGGCCACTTTCGTTACTGTAAGCGTCTCGGAGGGACATAGTAAGGACAAGACATACCCATTTGATACTGAACATGACGCACGGCCTCGAGATATGCTACTGAGAAAGTCGGAGTATTTGTGACTGGTGTCATTTGGAGGTTCCGTGAGCTCGAAGGAGAGGGTGTAAAGGTCCATTATATATTCGCGGGGACTCT
>JBBPQZ010001140.1:0-10032 GCA_038092795.1 Boletus rubissimus | reverse complement strand
GCGTATCGGCATTCTAGTCGATTCCTGTTCCAAGAAAACCTTGAGGAACTCGTGATAGGTTTCCAGAACCTGTTCTTTTAGTCCTTCTTCAATAGTACATAAAAAGGAAGGGTCTGGTCCGAAATAATTAGAAGCAGGGGGTCCAGCACCCATAATTTTGCAATACTGAGTGCAACGCGGAAATGAAATAGCCTTCTGCATCCAGTCAACCTCGGGATTATGGCAGAAAAGCCAGTCATACCCGATGATCATGCGATGTGTACCCAATTTAGATATATAAGCGTCTATTGTTTCGTAATGCCCAGTGATTTCCACAATCAGGGTTACCGCATGCTGAATCTGGCCGATAGCGCCTTCTGATCCATCAGCGTTATGTATCTTTATCGGGTTATCAAGGGTAAAGAAGGGAATGCCATGATGAATAACATAATCACGATCAATGAACGTGTGGGTAGCACCAGAGTCCAGAAGAGCTCCAAACTGGTGACTTTCCCACTGACCATCCCGCTGACAACATATGACAGTCTCAAGCGAGAACTCTCCGCTGAATGACAATGTCATTGCACGATGCTGGGAGGTCATGACACATGAGAGGGGTTTATAAATAGAACTAATTTTTTGTTGTTTTTGGAGAGAATTAAGCACACTATTATTTAATTCCGGTGCCACGCTCAATTGAGACGCTTTCACGGAAGAAGCAAACAAGGTACATAATACAGAAGACAAATCAGAAATAGGGAAATCAGAATCAGAACATGGAGAAAAAGAAGAAGATGAAAAAGAAGAATTAGGTCTGTGCATGGAGGAACCCTCTACTCCTACGTGCTGTGTCCTTTTAAAGCCTTGGCTGCACGTTGCTTGGCTTCGACTTCGAACTTGTTCCTGTAATACACCTCGGCTTCTTCCGAGACGAAATGTTGGGTGGCTGTTGCTACTACCGGTGCCGTAACTGGGGGAATGGGGACGGGACGGGAGATGGATTGTTGCGCCACATGCACTTGGGAATACTTAGGGACTGGGACGTAAGCTCCCTGGTTGTAATCCCAAACTACCTGCTGACACTGTTGTGGAGGACGGGGTGGATGTTGATAGGGGTTCTTCGGGCAATTGGGCTTAATATGCCCAGGGAGATTACACAAGAAACAAGTTCTTGTGTCAGGCCTTGTTTGTGCAGCTTGCTGCACACTTATCTCCATGGGGGCACCGCAGCCTGGCTGAGTTCCTACCGCCATAAATTGCGGACACTGAGGGGGGGGAGGTTGAGAAGGAGGTGGATATTGATAATGACCCTGAGGTCGTGGGATGAAGTGGGAATTAGAGGGGGGACCACACTCTATCGCCATTTGCTCGTATGCTCTGCCAACGGCTCTATAATTTTCCTTGAGCGCATCGATTTCGAACTCTAATCCTGGATGATTCATTCGAACCTGTTCATAGATGCGGTAGTCTACCGCTTTCTTGAGGATGGTGACAGCGTGGTAATCCTCGATATTGGCCTCATTCTGAAGAACCTCAAAATGCTGCAAGAAGAGGTCGATTGGGTGACCATTTTGCTGGAGACCTTCTAACTTCCGAAGCGACTCGTGAGCGAGTACATCAATTCGGAAATAATTTTTTATCTCCTTTTGGAGCTTGGACCAACTTGGCCAAGCTGAGTCTCCTTTGGTTCCAACGATGACATCTTGTGCGTTCTTAACCTCGGTTTCCTCGTTGTTGAGGTATTTCTCCAACGTCAATTGGGCGAAGCCATCTGCCTTTTTCTCGAACTGTGAAAGGACAGTGATACATCTCAGCTTGTCCGACTTCCACGTTTGGGCATCTACCCAAAGACATATCTTGACCCACCAGAGACGAAAGGTGGATTGATCACCATCCCATTTATTGGGGTCAGTGATCTTCTTTGTCATGTTGTTCTTTTCTTGGTTTACGTTTAGGGCAGACAGCCTTGCAACGAGATCGTCTAAGTCCACCGAGTTCAACATACTTGATTACGGGTTTGAGGTAACGGGTGGGGCGGAGGTAAGAGCGGAAGTGTTCTACACCGAAGCGTTCAAAGGAGAATGAGTGGTGCTCGGTGTGCTGTTTGTCATGAGAAGGCCAATAGACCTTGTGGGTGTGGGATTGGGAAGGAATCTTGAAAATGTCTTCTTTCAGTTGCTTACTGTGTGGACTATTCCAACCACACTCTGGGCAACCTACAAACTTGCTGCCTAAGGAAATATTTCTTTGATTGGAGGTAATACCGTCTTCTCCGAATACAACGATGAAGGTGGCTGCAGTGACCTAAACTAGAATCCAAAACAGAATACGTAATAGAAGAGAGGCATAGGGGAGACTGGATCTGCCTGGCTACGGCATATGGAAATACTATCTGCATTAGATGTGACATTACAGGTGATCACGCGAACCTGGATACACCGGCATAGTACCACCACGGACAGTTAGGCACTCAACTGACAATGGGGGCTAGTGCTCTATGCCCGACAGCAACGTTATCCGTATTTATGACGGCGGACGACCATATACAAATAACGTGGAGCGAGTGTTGGTCTTGTTACCATCAAGTGGTAATGCCTCTTGTTCCCTTAGCTCTGGGACCTGAGCGTTGTGTATGCAGTCTAATCCAAGTGTTATGAACTACCGCCGAAGCGTCTGATCACTTCCACAAGGCTCGGACAATGCTTGCAGGATACACGATTCCTGGCTCAAGAAGAGGGTATGTGGGTCCTTTCCGAACAACACAGTCTACAATGGCCAGAAGACCAAGGCAATGACTATCGTGGTGAACAAAGTGAATTAGACTAGAGATTCCAGTCGCAAAGTGCTACTTTATATATGTTACAGGCGCGCACACAGACCATGCTATGCGTGGGATGAAGTACCATAAATAGACTAAGTGGTCTCACGACTGTGGGATCGAGATAACAGAAATGAAAGGGGCTGTGTGAGAAGAGCAGAAATTAAAAGGGCGCAGTCACCTCATGGTATGACGTCATTGGTTCTAGACCTGGTCATGTGAGGGTTACTACGGTCATGTGCACAGATCATGTGACTGGAAAAGAAGAGTGTACAAGTCTGAAAATGTTTGAAAATGTTCATATTATAACAACGAGGAGACTCGGTATATAATTGACTCAAGTACAACTACAATCGCTAGTTTAGACCTCCTTTGAGCTACCTTGTATCTTGTCGCCTAGCAATCTACTTGCTTCTCTCGTCTTACTCGCCCCACAGTTAGGAAACCCCTAGACTGATCCTTGAATGGCTTACCTTTCAGTTCGCTGTTATTATCAAGGAATCCCCTCAACCACCACCGTTGGAGGAATCCCCACAACGAAAGTACTGCGTTGTCGCTCCCCAAGCGACCCCTTGATCAGCTTGCCTTCCACTTGCTGATACCTTTGAGGAATCCCCTCGATAACTACCGCCGGAGGAATCTCCATGTCGGAAGTACTGCATCGTCGCATCCCAATGTAACTCCTTGTCATCGAAGGCCCTTAGCGATTACTCTTACCCCGGATAGTCGTAACAGGTGCAGGTTGAAGTGGGAAGTGGTAACACACAACTTGACATGTAGATTAAAAAGCAGAGAGGGAGTATGAAGGTAGATGTACAATCAATAATGGCAGCTGAAGAAAAACATCAGTGTGTCTCAATGGATGTTAAAAATATACCTGGTACATCCACTGATCCACCAGAACCAACTGATGAACTTGTAAAATGAGAGAACAAACCCCTGAGTGTCAAGCTTAAAGAGAAGAGGAGTTAGCAAATTGCAAGCTGCAATGTTGGAGCTACCCATGGTGATGAAAATGTGTTTGAAGTATGTTATACTGAAGCATAAGTCCTAGCTACATATAGTGATCACTTGACAGTAGATCATTTGACTGATAGAGTGAATAATGGATCTCAGACAAAGACACTTACAAGTGGTACAAGTCTGGTAGTCAAAAGTTATGCTGGTTTTGCATAGAACTAGCTAAAGATATGGTAATACAAAGGTGGTGTATTTATAGTGAGCTAAGTGATGCATAGACCAAGCTATGTAGAATGTAGGGTTAGAAACACAAGGATGCTGTGATATAGGAGCTATTCTAGAAAAGAGAGGCCATCTATCACAACGTCAATCCAAAGGAGAAACAATCAGTCAAGAAACTAAACAAAGGCTTGAGAAAGTTGAAAGAAATCCAAAACACCAACTGGTAGCCCATAGTGTATAGTAAGAATTGTAACAAAGTATCTAAATGTAACAAGGATCCTAGGCATTGACATAAGGGACTGCTAAACACATCAGAACAACTCCATAAGCAGTTGGAGCAATAAAGTTAAGAAGACTTACTAGGACAAGCTTAAGACAACTCAGATGATCCAGGCAGTGAAACAGCCATACCAAACAGTTCCCATAGTCTTCAGAGACACCCTAAAAGCATTAGAAACCAGTGCTACAGCAAGACAACCACACCAAGTCCAAATAGCCCCTATTATGCTGATGTGTGACTTCTTGCTATAGCAATCACTCAACAATAGGTCATTGACTAATATAATAGTACAAAGGTGGCATATTTATAGGAAAGGAATATGTGCATAGATCAAGCTATGATGCTATTACTAATGTAAAGGGTTATGGGAAGCACAAGGATGCTATAGAGCCTGAGCTATCCTAGAAGGGAAACATCATCTGTAAAGTCAAAAGAAGGAGATAAGTGAGATAAGATTGAGTCACATAACAATCAATCATAAAAGAAGAATAGAAACTTAAGTAGGGAAAAAGAAAGGAGGCTAACTGGCAGCTCATAGAATTTGGTAAGAAGTGTAATATTATCCCTAGCATAAGGTGGAAGTGACCTCACTTTCCTAAATGCCATCATTGTTTTTGTTGAGACAAAGAAAAGTCCAATAACTTATCTGAAGGTAGTGGTAGCAGCAGTGATTGGAGCAGGCCCATTATACCTGTCCAGGCACCATATTGTGACAATAGGCACACCAATATCTAAAGCAATGCTAATAGGAATGACTGTGTCCATTGTAGGTAAGGCAAGGTTCTCTGTCAGGAAAGACTAGACTAGTAGAGAAAGGGATAGATGGATGATGGAGGAGAGAGAAGTTACTATTGGAAGAGGATGGAAAAGTGGTGTTAAGTCATTTCATAAAGGAATAGTCATCCAATTCATCTCGATTGGCAATAGTTGCCTTTATACTAAAAGGAAAAATGCTTCAAGCAAGAAATATTTATTCTACTCAAGCATAGTCAGTGAGGATATAGAGAACTAATTAATAGATGGAAAAAGACATCTCCAAGACGATTTGAATGAACCCTGCTCAGTTCAAGAGATCAAAGAATGGAACTAACCACAAAATTGGTATTGATTGTGAGCATGAGGTGCATGGTGGAAGTTACCTTGTCAAATTTGTCATGTATTAATTGAATTGATTCTAACAAGGAAACTGTTCAAACTCTATGTTCCTCTATCAAGATGGAGCAGGTCACAGAAAGGGTTACTCTAGGGTTATCAAAGGCAAGGGATGCCATTGTCTCATTCTTCCAGAGGCTTAACTCACCTATCAACAAAGCAGAGTTAGAGAACACTACTATTTCTTTTTCCATTGATTGGAAGCTTGTTAAACTTAGCATCAAAGCTGTAACTGGCTTGACTGCTTACAATTGGTACTAAGAGTGGTATCAAGTACAATTTCATGAACAAAAGTGCCACCACTTCAGTGATGAAAAATACAAGGACACCAGAAGTAATTTGGAACTTGAGATTTCCTTGACCTGCCTCATTATGTCTGTGGTCTTTACCTGTTCTCAGCAGGCTGCCAGGTGAACATAGGCTAAATGAGGCTTGAGATCACTCAGTACATATTATAGCATGATGAAGACTGAATTTTACAAAGTCTCATTGTTGAACTGTCAAATGTTGTTAACTTCAATTATTCAAAGATAAATATGTTGCCACATTTCTTGTTTGTTTTAACACTCTAAATGTCTCTGAACATTTATAATTACTTTACAAACAATGTGTTAGTCTGACATATTGGTCCATAGAACTTAATCAAGATATGAGATAGCTGTGTTGATAGAATGTTGCTGTAAACGAGCACTTTTCTTTATCACTCAAGCATGCTGTAATCTATTAACCACAAGATCCTTGAGCTGAGTAAAAGTCTTGAACAGCATATTTAAAGATAAACTGACTCATACAGTCATACTACATTGCTAGCCACTAGTGGCCTTGTGTTTGGTCTTTCCATTTCTTTAAATTCCACCACTAATTTCCATATTCTAGCAGAAGCCAGCATTTGAGCCTTTGCCTTTCCTTTCAATGGTATTTCATTGAGTTATTATACATAGTTGGTCACAAATCTCAGAAGTAAAATGGTCAGAATTGCTCTTAGGCTTTATTTTCACATGTTGAACTGACCTCTACTGTCCCTATCACTGTTCATCCTGCTTGTCAATGTTGTGCACCTGTACAATACCAAGATTCCAACAATGATGGCAAGGAAGAGCTTATCAACATCCATCACAATTCCCTTCCTTCTGGTGCCTTTGATTTTAACTTACCCTCTAAGACTCCCAACAACCCAGCAAGAACATGGGCCATGGATACTGTGGCCACCTCAATCATCAATGCAACTCAAACTAATCCAGACAATCCCTTGGCTATGTCTCAGTCAGGAAAAAAGTCCTAAACCATTGTATATGATGTATGTCACTTCTTTAGAAAGCAGAAAGAACACACTGTGTATGTACCATATAAGTAAGTTTCAGTTTTGAGTACATGTTTCATGCACTGACTCAGAAATGATGATGTAGGAAACTTATTTCAAAGGCTACTCAACATGCCAAACCAATCAAGCTTGAAGGTATATTCAGCATCAAAACTGCCAATGTGTCATATCCTGGAAATTGCACTAGTCCAACTCCAACACCTCCAACACCTCTGGCACTCTACTTGCCAACTCCAGCCTCTTTGTATATATCGTGACTTTGGACCTCTGGAGTTCTCTCCTCTATTTCTCCCTCCATTTTCATCTATCCTCTCTAGTACATTTCCAATACTCATGTACCTCTGTCTTTCCTGCATCTCATACCTCTGTCTTCCCTATATCTTTTATCTCTGTCCTTCTTGATTCCTGTACTTACCTGACATTCCTTTGTTACTGTCTCTATTTTACTACTCACCTCTGAAAATACTTATATCCTAGAAAATATTTGGACCCCTGGACTTTAGTACACTGACTTCCATTTTCCCTCCATATATAGTCTTTCAATCATCATATAATACTTAGCTTGAATATTGACTTGAGTATACTTCTAGCCCTTTGTGATCTCCTTCCAATTATTTTTAAGTCTCTATGACTCTCCTCTGATCATCTCCAACACCTCCAAAATACTGGACACAAACATCAGCAAGGACACAGCACATAAGCTGAAGCCAATGTCTCATCACCTCTGAAAATCTCCAGATTTTTGAACTTTCAAACTTCGTCCTAGGAGTTGTATGGTCTTTAATACAATGCCCACTTTGATACAACTTAGACATGCAGCATACACTTTTGTATTTAGAGATAATTGAAAAGAACAGTTGAAATATACAGTTAAAACTTCTTAAGGCTGCATTTTTCACTGAATGTTTGTGTTATAATATGAATATTTTCAAACTTTTCTGGACTTAAATACTTTTCTCTTTCCAGTCACATGATCTGTGCATGTAACTGTGGTAACCATCACATGACTAGATTTAGAACTAATGATGTCATACCTCATGGCAACCATGCCTCTTTAATTTCTGCTCTTCTCACACAGCCCCTTTAATCTTCATTATCTTTTTCTTACTGTCACTTCTTTCATCAGTCTATTTATGGTAGTTCCTCTCACACATAGCATGGTCTGTGCATGTGCCTGTATAGTATATAAAGTAGACATTTTGTGACTGGAATCCCCAGTTTAATCCACTTGATTACCTCTTATAGTCATTGCCTTGGTCATCTGGTCATTGTAGACTAAGTTAGCCAGAGAAGACCCTCACCCTCTTCTTCATCATTGAGCCAGGACTTGTGTAGCCTGTGAGTTAATTCCGAGCCTTGTGCCATTGGTTTTGTTATTCGTGATAAGGTTATAACAATTTGTGTAATTTCCTAAAATTTGCTGTCTAAATCAGAAATAACTATTAACAACCTTCCACCTCTTCCACCACTTTAACCAGGTGACAATATGCTGGTTTGTATTGGCCTACACCTCAAAGCAGACCTAGATACCAATCTACCAATCAATGTCATTAAATGTCTTGAATTTTATTGACTCCTTTTTGTTTTCTATTAGGATATTTAGGACACAAATATTTCACATCATACCAAGATGTATGAGCTCATTTTGAACACTTGGAAAAATAATTTTGACCAAGATAAAGCTGAAGGTAAGTTATTGACTGGTTCCTAGTGAATTCATCTCATGGTATATTCCTTAGGAATCCATAGATATAATGACCTTGCCAAAAGGCTAAGCCAAATGATCACACTAATAAGGAAGTGAAGAACCCAATCCCACCAGCTGGACTAAGCAGATAACCACTAGATAGATATGAAAAGAGAAGAGGAAAGGACTATCCTTAATCACACAGGCAAGGACCAGAAGAGTGACAAATGGATTAGACTGGAGATATCTAGTCAAATACAGCTACTTTATATATATGGTGGAGTAGTATACAAAGTGTGCTGTATTCTGTACCAATAAGAAAATAATGTGGTAGGTGTGCCAAGGTAAATACAAAAATGTGTTGGTGTAGTGTGAATGAAGAATTAATAAGGTTGTATGAGTAAGATTGTACCTTCTCATGATCATATTCTTTAGATTATATGATAGTTGAAGTTTAAATCAAGGAAGTCCAAAGTTGAAGTATAGTGGTGTTTTATAGTATAAATAGGGGTGTTTGTAACAATAGGCAAGATCTCATTCACTATGAACATGTGGTCTTTAAATAATCTTAACTCATCTCTTGCTATGACAGCACACTAGGTTGCTTGGGATGAGAAGACCAGTACTCTCTCCCTTAAGACTGTACTGATTGCTTTTTGTCATGTTCTTGGTGAGCACATAGAAGAAGAGCTCATTCTTGATATCCTTGACATTGTGGAAATTCCTGTCAGAAAGGTAAGCTCATCTCAAGTCCAGGTGTGAATAGACTGTTTAAAGTCACATAGGTTGGCTATTTTACAATAGACAATACATCCAACAACAACTCTGCATTACAAACACTTTCCAAACTCTTGAGGGTTGAGTAGGAGTTTTTGTACAATACACAAAAACATCATATCCAATGTTTTCCTCACATCATTAATCTTTGTGTCTAGCACACACTCAACAAGTATACTAAAACAGATTTCAATAATGTTCTGTCTTTATGTGTCAATGATTATAGAGATATTATTGACAAAGCTAAATATATTGAGGTGGTGCAAGGAGATCCTATAGGTTTTGGCAGGGACATCATATCTACCATTTGTACCTCAGGTCAATGCTGCACTGGTTTTTTCCAGACTATAGAAAATAGTAACAAGTCAGAAATCTTCACAGACCATGATAGCAAACTCATGCAATTTCTGATTTGGCAGTTGCTTTTAGATGTAAGGACTTGTTGGGACTTCACATATACAGTGACTTCAAAAACTGTTCTAATATTTTGTAGTTTTCGAGTGTGTGTGGAATAGCAATTGTAGGTGTGGGAATCCTGCTTAGTGTTGGTGGGAACATGTGACGTACAAACCCCTGGCTACCTGCTGACCTAATACTCATGTGATTTGGCTTAGGGGCCACTGAGATACACCCATTTTAAAACAGGGACACCATTGGAACAGTTTTAGAGCTTTTAATATGATTCATAAAATTTCAATAAAACAAAGGGATCGCTGTTGTTATTTGGTGCTACAAACAAAGACACACATATAAATATAATGTCTGAGCTTGAAATAAGTCTCACACTTCTTTGCTCTCAACTACTACCATCATGAGATCTTTTTCTGCTACTCAAA
>JBBPQZ010001139.1:0-10039 GCA_038092795.1 Boletus rubissimus | reverse complement strand
TGTTTTCCTTTGCGCACGATCCTGAAATCGAGGACTAGCTCTATCGATGCTACGTCGTCTGTACGGGGAACGAGTACGCATTGGCAATCCCGGTGTTGTTGTACTTGGCCACCGTTGGCTCTTCATTGGGTTGGCTCGTCGTCAGCTCCACACCCGGCGCAGTCTATAGCACCCATGCAGTGCAAGTCACCGGCATCTTTTACTGGTCTTTCTCCGCAGCAATGAACGTCTGCGCGTCCGGCATTATCTCCTTACGACTCTGGATGCATCGACAAGCGATCACCGAGGCTATCGGGTCGCCCCAGGGGACGTTTTACCTCAGTTATATGGCAATGACGCTCGAGAGCGCCATGTTGTATACGGTCTTTGTCATCATTGCCTTGGTGGTATTTACGTTGAACAGTCCGCTCGAGAACGTGTTCTTCCCGGTGTTGGGTACCGTTCAGGTATGTCCGTGTTCGCAGTTCTTGGTGTGACGGCGCTCATAATCTGGCGTCGTGAACAGGCAATTGCGCCGTCGTTGATCATTTATCGTATCGCCCGTGGGATCTCGTTCGACACGGACGAATATGGCAGCGTCGCGACGCGCAGTCTGCGTTTTGCGTCGTCCGTCCGACCACGACCCATCATACGGCCAGATCCCCATGGCATAACACACAGCTCGGGCACCATGAACGTCTCTTCAAGCGACAGCGTCAAGATGGACCAGCAGGACTCCAACTCGTTCATCCACGAAATCAAAGTCTGAAAGTGTCGCGAGTTTTATTCATCAGACAGCAGATCTACGTTAAAATTTAAAGACAAAACACAGTCATTCCTTTACTATGAGTAGCCAAAAAAAAAAAAAGGCGAGAGACAAAGAGCAGAGAGCCATCGGATGGAAGGAAACATCTCATATAAATAATCCATATACCCGAAATCTCCTGTACGATCTACCGAGCGAATGACATGGTCCGATTCAATGCATAATTAGCCTCGAACGCTTCGTACACCTTGTCCCAATCCCGACATTCATACACCAACCCGATCCCATCGCTCGCCAACTGTCCCGACGGCTGAACATGATTCGTCGGGTTCAACCGCGTGTTGGCAGCACAGAGAATCATCTGTCGGACATAGTTGAAACAGTGCTGGACGTGATACCGCGCTTGCGGGGTCTCGGGTGCCCGAACGATCCCACTGCGAATACGATCGAGACAGTGGAGGGTATGGAACATCGTCACGGCGTACGGGCGTGCGTCCGGGCCCATGAGCACGAGCCCGTGGTTCCCGTCTGGCACGAGCGACGCCCACTCGAGCTCGGCGAGGGTGCCGTTCGTGGGGTAGTGCATCGTTTCCTCGGTGAAGAGGGTACGTGGGCCCATGGTGGGCACGTCGAGATGGAGGAGCGAGAGCTCGGGGTGGTCATTGATGTGTACTGTGTGTGTGGTTCATGTGAGAAATGGGTACTGCGTTTTTCATAGAAGTTTCTATATAATAATAATGGTTTTTTTTTCTTGGGACGTACTTAAGTGGGGTTCGGTGATGGACGGGGAGGGAGATGGGGGTCCGACTCCCTTGAGCATGAGCGTGAGGTTGAATAGTCCGAGGAGTACGACTCCCAGCTTTACGAACGTGAGCGACGAGAGAGGAAATGGCATTGCGACGATGAGTGCAACGTTTCTGTGGCCAAGAAAACCTTGAGGCGATCAATTCAGATTCTAGACCACTTGGTTCAAGCTCCGGGACGATAAGCGTTGGTGTTGCACGGAACGAAATTACAAGCTGAGCAGCGCTTGCTACTTGGAAGGTATAAAGGAGGTTAGCATGGGCTGGACCCAGTGCTGGACAGTGCAGTGAGGACATTTGATGAGAAACGTGTGCATGGGGAAAAGCGGCCAAGCGGCGTGGCGGTGGGATCAATCACATCGCCTATACACTTCACTGCCTCCACATAATTATTGCGTTGATGGGCCGCCGAACCGAGTTGATATCGGAAGAAGAAAAAAAAACGGAAGCCAGTTCGAGCCGACAATCTTCGATGGGGTGCCGCTACCATGTCGTTGATATCATCCTTGGTCAAATCCGAGTCCGACAATTGGGCGAAATTCGAAAACGGCGTCTGGCGCTCTTGAACAGTCGGACCCACACACCTCGTGCAACTCGTTTGCTCTGCGATTTAATACTACATAGGAGGTGATTACTAGACCACCCTGTCCACGATATCGCATGGACTCTTGGACGCACAATACCAGTCAGCTGGGCACGAAAATCGATGGCAGGTTTCACGACGGCCTTCTCCGTCTTTTGCTGCGGCCATCGGCTGTGAGTTCTACGTGCTTTCAACCGGGACCGACGCACCACTTGCATGATTGCACAGGGGGAAAAAAAGTTTTCAGCGGGCAAACTCGAACGGTGCTTGAGCGATCAATTACCTCCGTGTTTAAAAATCCCTTGAACTCCATTGCTGGCCTCTGGGCATTGCACGACCAACATTCCCAGGCGAGATCGGATTTCTTCAAACCTGCTCCAAGAGACTCTATCGTGTTTGAATTCCTAGACTCACAGATCTGACGATGGTGCTACCAACCATCGACCTGTTCTCCGAGCACTTGCTGCCTCAGTACCGAGAGCCAATGCAAATTAAAGAAACGACCAGCTTACCGTTCCTTTATGGCTCCAGGGCATTGTACGGGCTGACACTACTGACATGTTATCTAGAAGGGTCGTGATAAGTCGCTGGGTCAGTGTCCGCGACTCCTCGATGCCACTCTGACATTCCTATACATCTCACACAACTCATTCGCTGGCCCACTTCGTGATGCATCTCGCCAGCATGGACTCTCGCACGACCACAACCAGTCATATTTTGGATGTCAAATTGGCCGCCGCGGGATTTTTCTTTTCCCCTCCCAGTGTCACGCTTGGTAGGTGAGAGACTACTACTGATGGTTGTGTTCGAGTCGCACGAAAAAGGATGAACGCGAACAAGAGCAACCACCTCGTGCGACTCACTAAACACCTTTTGCCGGAGTTGTCCACCTCGAGAGGATGTCCCACACAGTGAAGCATCGTCTGGAAACGGTATACGGGCTCGACCGGAATTGCATTTTTTTTTCTTCCTGTATGCAGCTCTCAAGGGACTTGCCAAAACTCCACTCCAGACGGATTTTTTTTTGGTACGCGGATCCAACGCACAGGTTCGATGACAGTGCTATCACACGTTCTGTCTGATCTCCCGTGGTTGCTGAGCGCATGCTATCGGGAACATAAAAGCATTCCCAGGTACGTCGCGCTGTGATCTGATGTTCGTGGGTGTAAGGCGCACCTGGGGTTATGCAATGCTCGATATCCAAAATTTCTTTAGGACGCCGGGGTTTGACTCCCAAAGCACGACTGAAAAAAAAAAGAATCTGGGGTTCATCTAAATAGAGGGTCACGACGACGAACTTCAAGTTTCGAGCTAAACACGTCGACTTTGTACCAAAGAGCCAGCACGATTCCTGAACTAACCCAATGTAGTCACCAGAAAGGTGGGGGCTTGCCTCGTCAAGGATAGCCCTGACTTTTAGATGCTGTGCTTGGTGGAGAAGGCATGTTTCAACTGCTTCACCGCTTTCTCCCGTCTACGCACGATCATACAGATGAGCGATGAAGCGAGATTCCGCTGATTCAACGCCGTGGAGCGACCCGGACTAATGTTGTCTTGAAGCTCGAGATCGAACAAGTCATTGTGCACGCCCTGCTAGGCCGCGCTTAGCGTCTCGAGCACTTTATGTAACGACTGGTGCTCTGAGCTGCCAGAGCGGGCACTATGCATGTTAGTACTCTCACCTCCGAATAAATAAAAGATTGAGCTAATGGAAAAAAAAAAAAAGTGCTGTCGACTCATTGGAAGGAACGTCAATGAACACGCGTTAAAGGTTGGGGGAGTTTAACCAACCTAGGCTTGCCGATGAAGATGCTGCCAGTGTCCCCCTTTTGAAAGCTTGACACCTGTTTCATTTTACAACCGAGGTCCGGGCACCTTCTACCGCCCCACTGATATCCATGTCTGAGAGCCTGCCGAACCTGTGGTGGTCCAGGGCACGGGCCGCATGGCGTCTGACTGGGATGATGATAAACCCTCGGTGCTCTGAACATCATTCGTTCGGAAACGATCGATACCCCAAAACGTCTCTGTTCTATCCTGTTGCGCAGACCGCGGTTTCAAGGATCGTGGCGGACTGCGGAATCGAGCCACTCCAAATGGGAAAAAGTGGGAAACACACAAAGTAAAGTCTCGTTTTCCTATACGGCGAGGGGCTTCCAAGGATGGATTCAAAATAGTTGGAACGCAATCGGGTGGTCTGAAAGGGGTGACGATCCGAAAATTAGGTTAATTATGTTAGAGACTTTATACGTCGAACGGCGACCTGTTAACACGGTGGAAGTCTTCGGGGGTGTTGAACTTGGGTCGTCTTTGAATGACGACTTGGAAAGTTCGAGCAAAAGAGTTACAGAATCGAAAAAAAAAGTGGACGTCTGAATTCAAGTGATTCGACATAAACGATAATAGGCAGTTCCGACAAATCACATCAGGTCCATATGTCAATGTCCGCGAGATGATGTGCGTCGCAGGCGACCGAGTTTCCAAGCATGGGACTTGGGGAATACTGTCAAGACTCGAGCGGTAAATTTGGAGCCAGCATCATGGTCCCTCTGATACGGGCTTCTCTACAGTGGCCGAGTCGCGAGGCCATTGGTGCACAGGCACCGCTCGTAATCGCAAAATATCGCAGTGTCCGTTAATATTCGAGCGGCCCCGAATTCGTGATCAAAGGGTTTTGCAAGGTGGCATCTACTTCCGCAACTCTGTGTTGATAGCAGGCAGAAAGAGAACCCGTTCGCCGTGATTGCCCGTCTCGGAGACAATCACGTTGGTCGAAACACCATCAATGTATCCATACACGTCCAGCATCACCCACGAATAGAAACAACCCTCGTTCGCCGTGGGAACAACGAGCCTGCAAAAATGGGATGATCAATGGATAGGCCACCAAAATGGCTACAAAATTAAAGCATTTACCGGTATTGATTGTCGTCCGTTGGCCAGAATGGTATACGCTTCGACGCCTCCGGGTCGTCGTCTTGCATGACCCGCAGTACATCCGTGCCATTAATAGCGTATTCGCTTACATACATCGACCCGCGGTCGATCTCCACCGTAAGGGATGCCAATCCATCTGTCGAACGCCATGTACCGACAAGGTTATTGCGCGTGATATCTTCTAACACACGGTCGAACGCTGCTTGTACATGGCTCGTGATGAGCTTCGTGAGTCGAATCGTCTCCGATGTCGGTCCCGACTGAAGCACGATGATGCCGTACGAGTTAACAGGGTTGAGCGTGAACGCCGTGTGGTAACCCGGAAGTTCTCCTACTGCGACAAGGTCAACCAGAGAGCGCTTGTTAATTAGGGCATTTTTCTGCTCACACTTTTGATACAATTTTTGTTTTCTACCATAAGAGTCTGTCGAGGTGTAGATCTCCCATAACGCTCCGACGTCGGAATAATCATCGAACCAAGTATGTGTAGGACGCATCCATTCACGGACTGTGAAGGGAGACAGGATGCTTTCTGGTCGCTGAGGATTTATGAATACTTGCATGACCTTGATGAGATCGGAAAGCGAGCCCATCTGTCCTCCAGCTGGATTCGTAGCATCCTTGAAGTCTAGGTCCTAGAGATGACTCAGTAACGTAGATGAGACAATTGTCAAAACGCATACGATCTCCCAAGGGTTCAGCGAAGGCACGACGGCATTGTGTATGTTTTCCTCTGTTACCAAGAACGAGGTCCCATTGAATCCTAATGGTCCAAAAATATCTTGCTGCATCAACTCGGCGTGCGTCGATGGCGCAGATGGACCGTTCGCAGCTATATTCGCGGCCACGTTCGCAATTCCCAACAGTGAGTAGCCAGTATTCGAGTACACGGGATAGGTGTATGGGGCCACTACAGGACGGCTCTGCGCGATGCCATCAAAGACTTCTTGATGAGAAGGGAATTCAAGACCGTTGTAGCCTGGAGGTCCCCTTCCGAACAGTGACTTTGGCCAGTGTCCCTGTGCGTTCCCTGGAGGTAAGTCTCTGCCGATGCCCGACATGTGGCTCATCAGAGTGCGAAAAGTGATCGGCGCGTAGTATTTGTTGTACTGCAACTTGGGACACACAGATGAAATGGGATCATCCCTGTGAAGGGGTCAGGAGTTTTCTTAAAAAGTGCGAGACTGGTCTCCTTACAATTTGAGAACTCCACGATCACGAAGGATGAGGGTCTCAAGCGCAGTGAATAGTTTTGAGATGGACGCTAGCCTGTAGATGGAGTACCTATCAACTGTGGTGTCTTCCCCGACATCTGATTCGTTGGCTCGACGCTTTCCCCAAAAACCTTCATAGAACGAACCCTCGGACCCAACGACAGCCACACTGAGACTGTCGATTTCTCCTTGATTGAAGTCACGCTGGAGGACAGAATCTAGCTGGCTCAGTACCTTTTGCAGTGGTGCCTCTGCTCCAGAGGGAGCCGCCGTTGCCAGAAACGACGGAAGTGGTGCACGGCACTCGTGGAATCCAGGCTGAGGTGGCAATGATGGGCGTCTCGGGAAGCTGGACGGTATCACCGAGCGAATCGCAACCTGTAGGAGGGCTGCAAGGGCGACTGAGTTCAGGAGGAGGCTCCATCCCACCCAACGCGGAGTAGATGGCCGGATATGTTTGTTCGGAGGAACATCCTTCATCATGGCAAGTGAACAAGTGCACCTATGAGGCTGTTCGCGCTTTATAAGGAGGTTTCTGTATGGAGGCAACCGTAACGCGTAACGCTAGGCTGGTTGCGTTGCTAAAAATAACGCGTAACGGGGGGTCAGTTGCTAATTTTTTGGGCGTAACGCTGCTTCGACAGCTTGGTTGCAAAACGATCTCAGCTTGCGGTGAGGCGTTATAAGTCCGGTTGCTGAAGCTTGAAGACTCGAAACGGTCGATTCATAGATTCTAGCGCCATCTTGCGATTGAGATTCAGTATCATGTGCACAAATACTGAAGTCCTGGTCCGCAGTATAGGCTCACGGTGGAGGGTTTTATACCTGGGCGAGTCGGAGGCTGACATTTGTGGTGGAACGGTTCTGATGTGGCGCTTTCCCAAAAGTGGTCATTTACGTTCTTCGCTTTATTTTTCACGACTTGAAGAGAGCTCGCTAGAATTCGGCCGTTGGTAAGCCCACATATCTTTTGCTATGTATTTCACTGTACGTGTGGCTTGATGTTGTTGATCAGACTCTGCCACTAGAGAAAACTTGATCCTCGGAGTCCCGACAATTGAGTGGCCTGAGCCTGAAAGCGAGCACATCAGGCCGTTTGCAACGGGTTGCTAGCGTCGGTGCAGATTTGCAGTGAAGGTGTTCACAGAGATATGACGCCTCTGGGCGGGCATTGACGTATCGGCAGTCTTTTGGTTCACAGACGGTCATCGAAACATGGTTCAGCGTCAAGTCCTTTCATTTACACCGACTCAACATTCTGAAAAGCTACACAGAGGGACTACGTTCTAGGCTTCCTGCACCGCTTCCAATTCCGTGATGCTTCTTCGTACACCTGAACCCAATCCCTGCACAAGTGTGGCTGCGTTAGGTCGACAGATAGACTGGCATCTATGACAGGTTCCAGTGTGACGTCCGCCCGACAGAGTGTCATCATCCGCAAGTAATTCAGGCAATGCTGCACATGTTCGGCCTGCGCTTCGTGTGTCCGATTCACACCATCCTCGAGAGCGAGCCGAAGACGTCCAAGGCAGTGTAGTTCATGGTACATTGTCAAGGCGAACGGACGGCGTTCTGGACCAAGACACACCCAGCCCTTCCCGAGCGTGGGGAATTGTGTTTCCCACTGCTGTAGTGCATCATCCCCGTTGATGGGGTAGTGCACAGTGTCTTCTGGAAACATAATGATATCCCGAACCTCCATCGGGTAGTATGCAGGGTAGTCATCTCCTATCCAGCCTGTGGACGACCGACATAGTGAGTTCATCATTTGGGTCGAGACTGTTTGCAGACTGACTGTAATGCGTGTCAGGCGTGCGGCCTCCCTTGAGGTCCACTGTGCTTCCGAAAGGTTTTCCTACGAGGCTTGCACTCCACATGGCAAGCAGAATTGCGATAGTTGACCAGAGAGCAAGCTCCCAGGATGCAGATATGGGCTTTCTAGGTGTCTTCATGTAGAGGTTACGAAGAGTTAACGAGGTATGGGTCATTTGTCCTGCTCGTGAGTCATACCTTTATTTTAATTTGATCCACGCGTTAGATAGCCGAAGGGCAGTGATCTGAATCCTGAGATCTGTGCGCCCGTCCATCATTGCACAGAAACACCGCACAAGCACCGGAGCACGCTGCTAAATTTAGCTGTGATCCTTTTTCGGCAAGAAATAGATAAATGATTGCGCTTACCTCTCCTAGCGCCTTCGTGTGAACTCCTCCCGATTCTAACAATTGTCAAGCCGCAAGAGAAACCTCAATGGTCTTTTTATTCACAATTCCGTTTGTTGCCTCCCGGAAGTCTGGGGCGCATTCTTACGACCCTGTCCCTGCGCCAGACGAGGAAACGTTACTGGCCTCACCGGAGAGCAAAGAAACCCGCATCCTAACGTCATCCAAGCGCACCTTCTTCTTCGACTCCTCGTTTTGGCTGACCGCATTCGCCGCCCTATCTATCGCATTTACCATTCGGAACCTCCTTGTCATCCAACTACACTCACAAGAACCACACGTCGGCTATCTGGATGCTTCCATTGGTAGCCCTTACAATGGGCTGGAGAAGCTCGTACGGAACGAGTCCTCACCATCATGGCCGCTTTCGTCCAGCCATTACCCCGATTTCATCGGAGCGACGGAAGGTTCGTATATTCATCGGGCGCTGAGCAATGGTTCTGTCGTGCGGTTGGACTCGGAGGTATGCATATTCATCTTGTCAAAAAATCGGACCACTCACCCATGCCCGCTCACAGCGCACCATCATCATACAGCAGCGCATTCGCGATTACGGCCTTGAGCAGTGTGCCGTCAAGGTGGAGTTTTCACGCAAGGCTGGAAATGGGCACGGCCACACCGCACGTGGATATGGGCACATTGGGGAGAGTCCCTATCTCACTTTGTGGCGTTTAGAGGACTCGGAAAGCAAGGCAGTACTCGCCTCATCTGCACTTCCGACATCATTGCCCTCACGGAAACAATTCCTTGGCAACATCGCCCTTGATGAAATGCGCCCCGCACAGTCACCCTCCTTCGAGTGCAACGCGGGATCTATTCAGACCCTGGAGATCGCTGTTGCTTGCGCATCCGATCCTTGCATCATGGAGTTCCGACTCACGCAGTCGCCGCAACGACAAGGTACTCCATCCTCGTGTTCGTGAATGTAGGAATGGTTTCTAAAAATGTTATCGCAGGATTCTGGGTGGTCCAGAGCGAGCAGAAGGCTCCACTCGTATAAACCAGCTGGCTTCCACAACCTTGTACACCTCTAACAGACGATACAGGGGTTCTGGTTGTACTAAGGTTTATTCGAATCGAAGTTCGGATCATGTGCACAGCGTTATACACGCATAACACCCGCCAATCTCTTGCCGCTGATTGCTCCAAGCTCCACAGCCCAGGGTTGCTGCGTTCTTGAGAGGCAGGTAAATGTGCTGTGGTGAAGAGGGGTCAACATTTCAACTATTGTGTGCCGATGCCCGCGTATACCTGTTTGAATACATTATGTAAGCTGCATTGTGTGTAAGCCAACGCAGCTCAAAGTTGGATCCAACCATGTTACGCCATTCCCCTTGTCCCGACCGTTCTCCGGGTGTTAGGCTCAGAATATTGTTCTACATGCCTGTTGTCTAACATCCTAAGCGGCACTGGTGTCGACATCTCGAGATCTCCCCCAAATATTGGAGCTGCCGTCACATCGACTCCGTTCGGGATAGCGCCCATCACCCTACATCATTTGAAATTGGGCGGAAAAGGACGCACTGCTTGATCTACA